>JAASGO010000031.1:0-71210 GCA_023334245.1 Globisporangium cederbergense
ACCAGCGCAATCCTCTTGGAGCGTTCGTCCTGGTAGCGGGACATCACTTGTCTTCTTCTGTGCACCATGAACGAGTCCGCCTCTGCTGCCGCTGTCCTGGAAAGGACGATCCTCGCTCCTGTCGAACGTACAGCTACGTGACCATGCGCGTTGGTGGACCGAGAACCCGTACTCTAACCATGCAGATGTGCAGCACACGATTAGTGACATTTCCCTCTTACAACTACAGTCATTCCTCTCTATAAGAAAATCTTTTTTAATGTTGTGCAATTTGGCATTCGTTGAATCAGGAGCCAGAAAATATCAGGGACCTCTTATTCAATCCTTTTGAGAATCAGAGATTGAAAGCCAACCCACAGGGACAACAATACCACACGTACATACAAGCCAATCAATCAGAGGAAGCTCATGGCCACACGTGGACTCTTAGGTCCTGAGCCAGGAGCGAGCGCTTGGTTTGTGTGGCTTGTGCGGCGTTGTGGCTGATTTGTGGACATGATTTGGCTATTGTCACGAGCTCGAGTGGTTCATGATCCTCTTTTCTGCACGTTCGAAACGGGTATAGCGCGCATCTCCGGATAAAAGACTGCGGTACCCCAGTGTTCACTTTGAACAAGTCCTCGTCAGTCTTTGCGTCCGCGGCTTAGAAGTTCTCGAATCCGAGCTCTCTCGTGAACTTGACGATGAGCTCATTGTGCTCGTCGTAGATAGTACGCGGTTCAGGGACTGAGAATAGGAGCTTGTAGATGTGAAAGACCTTCTTGCGCGTACTCAGGTCGAAGACGTCGAGGTCTAGCTGCGACTGATGTTCACGCGGCACGTCTCGCCCGTGAGCGCGTCCTTGAACCGCGCGTCGACGTTAACGTAGAGCAGCCCGACGCCAGCCGAGATCACTTTAAAGTATACATTTCGCTACATGATTGTCCGGATACTGCAAGACGCCAGTTCAACCTTTTCGCCCACGTGCGGGAAAGGGAAGCTTGGTTGTTATGGCTCGACGCGTTTGCATACAAAGGCCAAGTGAAATGCCCTCAGCCAGCAGCCGAACAGACAACTCGTCGTTGTGCATTTGTTACCAAAGCCGTAGAAAGAAATCCAGTCAAACAGCGTCAGAGCAATTTTCTTCCCTTCCCGCCTGCCGTATTTACTTTCAATAGACCGCACGAGCCGGCAAGCAAGCTTTAAAGCCGCTAGCTATACGTACGTGCCTGTGTATCAAGAGCTACGCCACACCACGGCCTCTGAAGCGTATGAGTACTAATTGACCCTTGTGTGTATGTGTATGCAGACCATGGGAAACTGCCTCAAGAAGCAGGACGTGCCCAAGAACTCGCCGACGCTCACGCCGTACAGCAATGGCAATGAGCTCCGCGGCAACGGCGGCGGTGGCAACTACAACCGCCAGCACGGCTACACTAACGGTCTGCAACAGAACAGCGGCAGCCAGATCCGCCAGCCGCTCGTGCGCGCGCCGGCGGCGGCCACGCAGCCCAAGGCGAACACGGACAACTGCTTCCCGGAGCTCGTTCAGTTCCGCCTTGACGAGACCGAGGTGCTGCTCACGCGTAAGGTCTCGAGCGGCGCGTTCGGTGTCGTGTGGCTCGGCCACTACCACGGACAGCCCGTGGCCGTGAAGCGCATGATCGACGGCGAGGATGAGGCCATCGCGTTCTCACGCGAGATCATGACCATGTCACGCCTCGTGCACCCGAAGATTGTGCGCTTCATCGGCGCCACGTGGACCAACAGCAAGGACCTGGGCGGCGTGACCGAGTACATGGACGGTGGCGACGTGCGCACGCTGCTGGAGAACCGCAAGATCGACCTGAGCTGGCGACGGGAGAAGATTTCCATGGCCGTCGACATCGCCGAGGGTCTCGCGTACATGCACTCGCTCAACCCGAAGATCATCCACCGCGACCTCAAGTCGCGCAACGTACTGCTCAACTCGGCCATGGTCGCCAAGCTCTCGGACTTTGGCCTCTCGCGCAACCGCACGTACGAGGAGACGCTCACGGCCGGCGTCGGCACGGTGCGCTGGACTGCACCGGAGGTCATGCTTGGCGAGAACTACAGTGAACAGGCTGACGTGTACTCGTTCGGCGTCGTGCTTTCGGAGCTTGACACGCGCGAGATCCCGTTCGAGGAGAAGTCGAGCAGCCGCGCGGGTGGCGGCCAGCCGGACATGGCGATCGTGATCAAGGTCGCCAAGGGTGAGCTGCGTCCGTCGTTCGCTCCGGACTGTCCCGAGGTCATCCTCAAGATCGCACGCGCCTGTCTGCAATTCGACCCGGCGCTGCGTCCAAGCAGTGAGGCAGTCGCTCGCATGCTCTCGGAGGCACGCGTGGAGCTGCAATCATAAGCTGTCGTTCGGGTTGTCATTATGCGAAAGAAGCCAAGCCAAGCGCCTACCATACTTTTTTACTCCAGAAATGTACACGAAACGGACGAATTTTTACAAGACAGCGCAAGAAGATCGAATCGACGATTGCCTATCCACCACCATATCCGCCAAGCCAAAGCAGGGAGAGACATAACCATTACCATGAAGATGGAGACGACGAGAGCCTCGTGTCGAGTCCCATTCTCCTCGCCGTGGGAGCGGTGCTCAGTCTCTCTCTATTCTCCGCCACCATTCACCGCCAACTCCACCACCAAGCTCCGTCGTATCATCATTCTCTCGCTTGTCATCGCCAAACTCTCCTCCACCAACCCACCTCCCTTCTATTTTTTTAGTCTAACTCGAGGGAAGTACACTTGTGCGTGTGTTTTATTTGATTGGTCTCCGTTTCAACTGCCTCATACCCGAATGAAGAGCTAGCTCCAAAGGTATCCCATGGCTACAGGCAGCTAGCCAAATGAGTTCTTCATTATCTCATTCAAGGTCTACTATTGCTCGCTGTCGCCATTCGGAGCCGCACTCTGCTGTTTGAACAGCTCGGCCACCTGCGCGCTCTCGGTCGCCTGATCGGGCTTCTTATCCGTTCGGAAACGCACAAAGCGTGGGAACCTCAGCGCCAGCCCATTCTTCCCAGCACCTTTATCAGCTTCAGCTGCGAGCTGAGACGATGCACACGTGTACGCGGTGGAGGACGTGAGCTGCGTGGCCTTGATCTCCCACACCTCGCTGGGTTCCAGCCACACGTCCGGCTGGCGGCTACGGATCACGGCCGAGGAGATCCCATCGGGGACAGACCCGTCAGTGCTCTCTATCACCAAGTTCTGCTGCCTGAAGTGCTCGGAAAGCTGCGAGAGCTGCGCGTCCGAAAAGCCCGTGCCCACCTTGCCGATCGTCTACGTGATGATAGAAATTGGTTCATGACAAGCAAAGCTCAGTTAGACTCAGGTCTCAGTAGATAGCGTCACAATGCCAACAAGCGGGATTTGTACCTCAAACTTGCCCGTGTCGGCGTCGAAGGTCGCCATGAGGAACGACCCAAAGACGCCCGAGCGCCGGCCCTTGCCGTGGAACGCGCCCACGGGCACCAGGTCCAGCGTGTCGGGCAAGAACACGCCATTCGCGCCATTACCCACTCCTTTCTGCTTTGAAGACGAGCTCGAGCTTGCCGATGACGAATCCTCTTGAGTCAGGTAGTCCTGCTTGAGCTTCATCCAGGTGTAGGACCGCACGCCGGCCTTGTACTCAGCGTCCTCGCCATCCAGCGTCTTGATCATCAAACCCTCGCAACCAGCGGCCACCGCTTCCTGCAGGAATCCTCGCATCGCCAGAGCCTCACGGTCTCCATCTCCATCACCATCTTCGTCGTCTAAGCTCGCATCACTCAATGCAAAATCCCGACTCTTGACAAATTCGAGGTAGCCTGGATCCTCGACCAGCTGGCTTTGCAGCAGCTCGCGACGTTCTCTCAATGGACGATTGATGAGCTTCTCGCCGTTGAGATGCAGCAGATCAAAGACGAAAAGACAGAAATCCGTTGTCGTCTTAGTCTGCAGTACCTGAAATGGCAGGAAATTGTGCGTCGCGCGGTCCACTGCGACCACTTCGCCCTCCACGATGAGCTCTCTAATCGAAGCGTCAGCTTTATTCGACAAGCGCAGCTGGCGCTGTAGAACGGTGAGCAGCGAGCCGTACTTCTCCGTGTTGTCTTCCATGTTGCGGCTGAAGATCCGTCCAACTACCGCAGTCTCGTGTGTGAGTTCAACTGAGGAAGATGTCGGCAATGACAGATGGATCTGGACGCGAGCGCCGTCGTACTTGTATTCACAGGTCGCTGCTTTCCCCGGCGACTTTCGTATGCGACTGATCACACTAGCGACGCTCACTACGGGGTTTGCGGACATCGTAAGCACGGGAACGCCCACAGTAGGTGCGGCGTGTCCATCGAGCCATGCGACCTTACTCGCCAAGTCAGACTCATTGCGAGTTTCAAAGAGCAGACCTGCGAGCGCCGCGTAGTCGGGCTGCTGTGCGTACGCCTTCGTGACACTGTCGACCCAGGGCTTGAGCGATGGCTCTGCTGTTGCTGCTGGTAGTTCTAATGCGGTGTCACCGTCTGCTGTTTGAGATGTAGACGGTGGTGCAGCGCTAGCGTTGGCAAGAGCCGCGAGAACGGACTTGTCACCCATGCCGATGCGAAGACTCTGGTGCTGTGTATGAGTGATAAGCAAGCAAGCAGGCAATGAGCCTCAATACATGGCAGTCTCTTAGCACAGATAGCAAGGCAGGGTACGTACAGCCAACATCCGGACCAGAAAGACCATCTCTTCTGCAGACCGACACTGCTTGAGCAGCTGCACCGCACGCTGTTGCTTGCGGATCACAGCGCCGTTGCCTTCCTCGCTTGCGAGTCGCAGGAGCTCCTGGTGCACGAACAACGCTGTCAAAGCACCAGGCTCGTCTTCTGCTTGCGGTGGGATCACGATGCTACCACTGGCGACGAGCGACTGCACTGCAGTCCCAAAGTCCGAGAACTTGGTCATGTCGAGCGTTGGCCGGTAGGTATTGTCAACAGCATCGTTGGGTGTCGTCACAGCCAAGAGCTGCTCAACCACTGGTGCAAACGAGCGCGTTCCAAAGCGCAGCTCGACGCCTTCGTGCGGCGGCGCTAGCTGTACTTCGAACATTAGAGCGGTGTTAGCGCAGTTATGTGTGTGCAACGAATGAGTGATGTATGACTGAACGTACCTGCGATGATGTGAGGTACAACGCAGAGGCGAGTTCATCTGACGACGACGACTGATCCATGATATCGCGGAAGCATAAGGCCAGCAAGCGCACGCTCGTATCGCGCGACTGCTTCACCTGCTATAGCACACAAAACACAGGCATTGTTCCTGTTAGTGACCACCGTGGACATCTTGATGATGACGCGCAACGAGGAGCTTCTCACCTCGATCGCCGCGAAGGTCTGCGCCAGCTTGCGGAATGGGAACCCGTCGCACTCGCTCTGACCTGCAGCAGCACTGCAATGCCTTGCGGGTGTTAATAGCTGCTGGTGTGTGCGTGCATGGCCTGTGCGACTGTGACGGCGGTCGAGAGTACGCACTGGCAATCGCTGCTCGCGCGCCAGAAACCAGCGACGTAGCATGTCGGCTGGGTTTGATCAATACGATTGATATCCAACGGCAAGTGCGGACACCTTTGTATAGTGACATGGTTGAATGTCATTATCTTAGTGACGCGCATTCATTCACAGAGGTCACCATCGACTTCCACCACCACCAAGAGTTCAACAGCCAAATTTAAGTGCTCAACAATGTCGTGGCCTCCGGCAGATCGTCATAGAAAATCACAAGCATTTCTGTCGCATCCTTATCGCAGTAATATGTTGGATCTTCCTCGCTAGTGCCTCTTCAAAATCATGGCACGACCCGTTGTGATGTTTGTATTCGCATGTTTCTTGTCAGCATCTTATGATGTCACACACACCCTCATACCTCGCTTCACATCATCTGCGGTTCTTGATTTTGTAGATGCGCACGATCCACTGCTCCGACGTGAACACTTCCTCAAAATGCTGGAGCGAGATCGAGCTTGCGACTTTCGTCCTGCGATTCCGGTCCAAACCCTCGGTCACCTCGCCCCCATCATCGCCAGTGTCGAGCTGCGCAAAATCTGCAAAGCTGAACTTGTACAGTAGACTCGATGTCATCGCCGACGTAGAGTTCTCGTGGAACACGTACTTCCCATTCACTTGGAACTCGGATTCGATCGTCACCTCGGGAAAGACGCCTTCGGTGATCTTGATGATCCACGGCAACTTGTCAAGATCGTCGCCGCTCATGCCACTCTTCCCGCCAAACACGATCAGAATGTAGTCGACGCCGAGACTCTGCAAGATCGGAAGCGCCTCCTCTTCCGTCGAGGTGAGCACTCGCCCCACGGTTGCGATATGCGTGTTGTTCCATGTGTTGTTGTCGACAATAACCGTGCGGTTCGCGAGTGAGGAGATCTGATACCCGTAGTCCCACCAGCCGAGGATCTTCGACTCTTCGGGAGTGTTTTGGCGCAGCCACATGTACGCTTCTCTGTAGTCATCATACGCCGTCTTCTCGCCCGACGTCACGTTCCAGCGCTCGTACACCAACGAGGTTGACGAGTATGCTTTGCTGGAGATCGTGGCAGACTGGCGGACATGAACAACTAGCAGCAACTACACACAGAACAATTACAGACAACGAATAAGTGAGCAGAAAAAGCATACCGCAAGCAATCCATACGTACAACACTTACACAGACTGCAATGAGAAGCAGACCGATGGCATTCGGAATCTCGCTCGGACGCAAGCCTGTCTTCATGTTCTTCGGAGGAGAAGCGAAGCGCAGCTTGACGCTGATGGCCTTGAGAGTGTCACCAGTATATTCTTCGTCTTGCTTTGCCTGCTTAGCACGCACTTCTGGGCTCGGAACAGAGTCATCGGTGGCATTCGCGCGCGTCATTGAAGCCACGCGGTCCAAGAAGGTGGAAATCCCCACGGCGGACAGGAAACATGAAGCTGGCGCCAGCGTGAGAAGGAGGCGCACCATCACACCGGAGAAGTATGTGGCGAAGACACCGTAGACGATCATGAAGACAAAGCCGGGATTCAGTCGCTGGAATGAGTAGTACATGCCCAATGGAGAGAAGAGCATCGCTGGACCGAGTGCCATGTAGAAGCCCGACCAGTTTGTCGGCTGGTGCTCGCCGACCGACGCGACGATTGGGATGTACTTGGACGCGTACGTTGGGATCAGAAGCGTCAGACTTCTACCACTCCACTGCAGCTTCCCCAATGCGAGCGCAGCAACCAGGATTGTGACGAAAAGCCCAGCTGCAATGGCAAGGAACACCTTGAACAGCTTTGCAAACTGGTCCGCAGAGAGCTGAGTCTGCAGCCATTTCATCAACGCCACCGCTGCAGATATGAATGCGCATCAATTGTCAAACAGTTACCAAACGCAATCATCATTACGATAAAAGAAGCTCATACCTTGCAGAAGCACGAACATCCCATGCGATGCAGCGTTCTCACCCTTCAGAACAGCGTTGAAGCCGACAAACGGCACTTGCATCGATAGCACAATCGCCAGCGGGTAGAACGTCGAGTACGCGATATACACGCGAGACGAGTAATGTCCACATAGCACAAGCGCCAGCACGTGGATCGGGATCACGTTGATAATGAAGACGTAGCCTCCCCAGGAGACCACCATTCCGAAATACGACAGCGCCGTGACCGCAGCCCAGAGCATGGAGCCAGTGTTCACCGTCTTGACCCACAAGTAGAACGTGATAACGAGCAGAAAGATCGCGACTGCCTCGTTGTCAAAGGACCCCGCAGCCGAGCGGGACATGTACGCTGGAGATACCGCTAGCAGCATCGCAGCGAGCAGCGCAGTTGTAGTCTTATCGGTCACTTCCTTCGTCAACAGGAACAGCGCCAGCGACGAGAACGCAGCAAACAGTGGCGCGATGAACACGCACACGTGACGGATCTCGACGGGGATGCCGATGAACTCCATGAACCAGTAGATGAATGCCGCAACCGCCATGAGACCGGGATACACAGTGGTGCCCACGATACGGCCGAGCGGGTACCACGCGCGGTCGTCAAACCAGTTGAGCAGCTCCATCGCGCCATTCTGCGCAAGGAACTTGCTCACGCGGAAGTTGAAGTGCGGGTCGAACTCATGGATCACCTGTTGTACAATAGCGCCAGTTGACATAAAGATAAGGAAGTGAGCATGTCATGCACGCCACGACACGCGATGAATGACGATGATGTCGTCACTTCAGCGGATGCTACGTACACTTCCCCACCGCACGACCGAGAACAGCCGGATGCTGATGCTGATGACGCAGATCGCGAGCAATGTGATGGCCGTCGTTGTGCACGAGATCTCGTGCTTTGCGCTCTTTTCCACGCGCGCCTCGCTGCCGTGCTCCTGCTGCTGCGCGGACGGCTCCTTCGGTGTCATTTTCATCTTTTCACCTTTGGTAGAAATGGCAAATCTCCCTTTGGTGATCTTCGAGCAACATCCAAGCGACCTTCGCGTCACATCGAGTGCGGGTTTGGCTTCGTTGAAGTTGCCTCTGTGCTCTCATTGCGGAATCCGCGCGCTCAAGTGCACAAGTAGCAGACCGGCACGAGAAGAGAACGAAGAGATGGCAACTGAAGCGCTTGAGCAGACGCTGCTGCAGGTATCACACATATATACACTATCTGCCATCATTGGCTCGCTGTCGCGCTCGTTGTCTGCCGTGTGGAAACTGATGGCCGTGCTTTCAAGCTGACGGAGATCGCAGGTGACTTTCTCGCCAAGCATCGGTAAGTTGGTTGCGTTCATTTCCGATAAGCTGGAGGCAATGGCGTTGTGGACTGATGCTACTTGTTCGGTCGTGGTTCAGTGCACTAGAAGAGGAAGCAACGGCAATCCAGGAAGAGATGGAGGACCTCGATCGCCGGCAAGAAAAGGTTGGGTTGCTGTCATGCGTGCATGCTACAGGCAAACAAATGGTGGCTGACTATTGCGTTGGAACTGTGCTTTGTGTGTGCTGCTTATACCAGAGAGCCCAACGTATCGTAGCTAGATTGCGTCAAGCAAGTGCAAACATTCTGGCGTTCACGGACGATTCCAACAGCCAAGAACGACACCAAGATGAGGACAACATTGACGAAGACTAACAATTCAGCTGGCGCTTACATTTATCTATATGGCAAACGAAGCGTTTGAGACGGTAAATGAGAAGGCAACAAGTCAACACATGGATCGAAGAAGATGCTTTCATTCGTGTCTAGTCTAACGGAGAATGCCTCCATTTTTTGTATTTGTTTGCTCGAACGCGACGATTGTGCGCACCTCTTTGGTCACCATAGCGGCAACCAAAATAGTACGCGCTATTTCAACAACATTCACCCTACAGCGTACAAAGTGTGTGCCTCTTGACGCCTCTTAGCCGATCGACTGACGATCTTCGGAGCTCTCTTTACTCCTTAAGGGAGTCCAGATCCTCCGCGTCCTGTAAATAGAGGCTTTTGTCCATCACGGCAGCAGCAGCATCCACTGAAGACGCCGCCGGCTTCTCCTCTTCGCCATCGTCATCATCATCGTTGTCGTCATTGCTATCGTCATCATCATTGTCTTCACCGTCTGAGTCGTCGTCGTGCTCCTCGTTCGGATCGTGCTGCGAGTACTTGTCCTCGTCGGCATCCGCGTCATCACGGAACAACGTCGGATCGAACGTGAACAGCGCACGACCACTCACTACGCATCACGAGAAAGCACAAATAGTACAGCAAACACCATCAGTACAAGCATCAGTCTGCCAACACCACATGCCCCCATACAAAGCGACACGACACGTACTGATTCCGCGACCGCCGCCCTTCTTCATCTCCTCCTTTCGTCGCTTCTCCTCCTCCACCTTCTTGCGCGCGATCTTGTCGGCCTTCCACTTGGCGAGCGTCTCGGCCGTCACGGGGGTGCCGCCGCTGGGGCCGAGCTTCGCGCGCTGCTGCTCGATGATCTCCTCGATCGAGATCTCCTCCACCTTCTTGCTTTTCTCCGCCTCGCGCTCTGCTCGCGTCTTGAATACGTACCCCGGAGGCAACGCGTGGCGGTACTTGCACGCCGTGCCGCCGTTCGGACAGACCCAGAACCAGCCGTAGAGCGAGCGCTCGATCGCGTCCAGGAAGTGCTTGCACACGATGTCCGTCTGCTTCGCGACCTTGTCGCCGTGCTTCTCCGCCACGACGCTCTCGAGCTTGCTCTGGTCCCACGTCTCCATTTTGTCTTTTTCCTTCTCGTCGTCACGCGCATCCGAGTACAAGTTGATCTTCGCGGACTTCTTTTCGACGTTCAGGTCGTGCGAGTACTTGCAGCGGTTTCCCTGTTACACACATACATGACTGTGTTAGCAGTCGTGTTCTTCAATCACACAGCTCAGCCCATGCTCACGCGCTATTACCTTCGTACACACGCCAGCCTTGTGGAAGGCACACAGCACCGACTTCGGGTCGACACCAGGCGCGAGCTATTCATTCGCGTAGTCACCAATAGCAGTATATATTGTTAGTTCGACTATACACGTGAAGCCAACCAAACCGATCACAGATCGACCCCACACGTGACATTCTAGAACGTGCGGTCGAACACAAGTCCCGTTCACGTACCTTTGGCTGCGTGATCGACGCCGCGAAGAGCGCCTTGAGCGGGTCCACTGCGTCCTTGGCCTTCTTCAGGTTCAGTGCTTGCTCCTTCAAGCGGTCGGCGCGCGTGTTGCCGCCCTTGACCTGCTTGGTCACCTCCTGGATGTACTTTTGCACATTCTTGCTCTTGTTCTTGTTCTTGAGCCCGAAGGTCTTGTCCTCCACGAGCTTCTCCTTCTTCTTCTCTACGTTCTTCTTCGACGGGCCGGGGGCTTTCTTCGGCGGCATACTGTCTGACTGGTCGCTGCTGTCTCTTGGTCGGCTGCTGCTGCTTTAGGCTCGCTGCGCTCGTAGCTCCTCACTTGCTGTCACTGCTTTTCGTGTGTGATAATGCTGAGTGGCAGGCGTGCTTTTTGTGGTGCGACGATTTTGCCTATTTTTGACAAAATAGACTGAGTTATGGTTATTGTTTTTGTACTATTTGTGAAAACGAGATGAATGATTCGACCGACTATGTTTAAATTTGTAAGCATTTGTCGACCTTCCATTTAGAACATAATGAACTGCTTGTTCATTCTGGAAGGTAAATCTGCGTCTAAAATTCGTAAGACGAAGCAAGCCTATTGACTAAAATGTAGAAATCGCTGCTTCCATACAGGCTCCGACTTCTCTTCACAGATGTCAAAGCTCACAGTGAACACTACATAGCGTCGATGTGTGGGTTGAAGCGGCTTCGAGAAACTAAGCGTGCTGCTTGCTGTAAGGCTGCATGTTTTACTGCGACGTCTCTCTCATATTTTCAGTCGTATAGACACCGTTCGCGCAACTCGCATATTTGCGTGGCAAAATAGTCCAAATGGGACATTGAGATGTGCCCCAGCGACATTGGTTAACCATTTGCGCAACCTGGAAGCCCGCCCTGCGCGGGGTGTGGGCTTCTCAACAAACTTGCCCTGTTGCTCCTGCCAGTCAATCTCACCCGCTCACAGTCACAAAGCACACGCCGCTAACTCAAATTCAGTGGAAATTATCTGGCACTGCAGTGTTCCGGCGTGACGCAACCACATATCAATGAGATGCTCGCCAAACAAGTGTTCATTACCGAGTCGTGTTCTATTGTATCTACGCGGTATTTCTCTCTCTCTCTCTTCTTCATCACTTCAGCACTTCAGCACTTCTCTCTATCAATAATGATACAGTCCATCATTCGATCGTGTTTACTTTGGGGTGAGCACGAGGTCGTACTTGGGCACGCGCGGCGAGCCGACAAAGCCACTGCTGGTCTCGACGCTCACGCCGCCATGCTCAATCTTGATAGCGTCTGCGGCGTCTGCGGCGTCCTGCTTGCCGTCGTAGTAGTACTTCATGAAGAGCAGCGTGAAGCCGCCGAGCAGCTCGAGCGAGCATGGGACGTAGATCGGGTAGAGCCCCTCGCCGAAGCCGTAGATGAGGATCATGATGAGCCCGAGCACGTAGAGCAGCTGGAAGTTGCGACTGATGTCGCGCGCGCTCTTGGTCGTAAACACCTTGTAGATCTGCGGCACGAGCGACGCCGAGATCACGAACGAGCCGAGGAGCCCCAGGATGTTGTAGAATTGGCCCATGTTTGCTTCACTCGGTCTGTCTGGCTGGCTGTGGCGTTCAACGCTTCTCTGCTTCTCTGCTTCTCTTCTTGGCGGTCGGCGGCCAAATGGCAAATGGCTCAGCCATCGTGCTCACGCTTTTCCAGAGAGCTCCTCGAAATGTGGTCCACGTAACTTATCATGTCGCTGTTGTTTTTTCGATCAGTCGCCCTCATTCATTTCAAGATTAATGAGTTCGCACCAGATCATTCTGGTGTCGAGAGGTCGTTGTCACCAAGAGATACCTCACGCATGCTCTTCTACCGATCGACATACTGGACCGAGCGCTCCCAGAGCTCCTTCGCGAGCGCAGGGTCCTTGCTCTGCTCAGATGTATGGAAGAGGTGGTCGACGTGGAAGTACGAGCCGCTGTCCCACGGCAGGTCACGGTCGCTCGCGAGCCGCGCGAGGAACGCGCCCGAGCGCTCAGGTGTGCTCAGCGCCATCGTTCCCGGGCGCCAATACGCGTACGTTTTAATGAGCGTCTTGACGATGAGCCACCCGATGGACGAGTGGTTGCGAAAGAGTCCCGTGTCTGGTACGAATCCGGGCGAGTACATGTACACGCGCATGGCGTCACCGTAGCGGCGTTGGAACTCGTAGCCGAAGAACAGGTTGCAAAGCTTGCTGGTCGCGTACGCGTGCTTTGGTGTCCAGTTGCTGTCGTTATTCGCATCCCCGAACGCCACGCGGTCCCAGTTCGTCACGTCGGGCTTCGCTGAGCTGCCTTTGCTGTCAACATCATGCAGCGCCGAGGACACGATCACGATACGCGCGCCGCTGCCATCGTCGGTTGCAAACATGCCGCCGCACATGAGTGACGTCGCGAGCAGAAAGTGGCCCAGATGATTCGTCGCGAACGTGGTCTCGAACCCATCGGCGCTCTTTAGCTCCGGTGGGGACTCGACGCCGGCGTTGCATACAAGCGCGAAGACCTTGCGCTTCTTTACGATGAGCCAGTTGACAAGCTCGCGCACGGCCGCGAGGCTCGAGAGGTCTGTCACGTGGCCCTCGACGCGTGACGACGCATGCGCCTCGCTCTTTAGCAGCGCGACAGCAGACTCGAGATGCGCGATATTGCGCCCCACAGCGATCACGAGAGTGTTTGGCTGCGTGACAAGAGTGCGGCAGCTCTCCAGTCCGACGCCAGACGTCGCGCCGGTCACCACCACAACCTGCAGCAGTAGATCTTCTTCGGCCATGCTTCACTTTCTTTGCTTTTGGCTCGCTCGCTCGTTGTTGAGTTGAGACACAGATCGCGATTCTCAGAATGGGCTCAGAGAAAGGATCAGACTGAATGTGTACAGTTTACATCCGTTTATTTACGACACCTCCGTTGCTTTCCTGTGTCGTTTCATGTTCAGAATTGGCGCTCGATGGATGATGCCGCGTGAGTCCGAACTCTTCTTGATCTGCCTGCTATCAGCATAAAGCTACGCAGCCACGTGCGTGCGTGCGGCTGCGGCTCAGAAGCGCAATATGGACGTGATGATGAACATGACGACGGAGGACGTGCGCGTCCTGCGCGAGCAGTTCAGCGGCAAGCTGAGCCTCGAACAGTTCGTCGTGCTGCTCAAGAAAACGCTACACGACCGCATCCACACGGAGGTGCGCTCGCCATGCCACACATGCAACGTTATCCTTAGGCAACTAATCTCTAACGCTCTCTATGTGGCTTGTTGCTATGTGGACGCAGCTCGACTTCGTGGTCGGCGTGGTCGAGCTCTTCCACACGATCGACGTGAACGGCGACGAGTTCCTCGACTGGGACGAGTTCGCCGGCTACATGATGGATGCTGGACAGGCCAAGGCGGACTTTTACTTTGATGACCTGCTACAGCACACCAAGAGCTACCAGCATCTGACGCTCCCATTACGAGATGACAAGACGCCCATGAACAACGTACGCACGCACATCCAGCAGATGCTGCACTTGGGCGAACAGAACGCATTGGCGTACTTTGAGCACGACTCGGACGTCGTGTATCTCTACGGGCTGCATTTCGACCGCAACGAGGCGCCGCGTCACCTGTCGACCATGCGGCTACACACGGCATTCCAGGAGCACACGGTGCTTTGCATGGAGTACATCGCCAGCAAGAAGCTGCTTGCTGTCTCGTCCATGCTGCACATGGGGTACCTGAGCGTCTGGTCGATTGTAGATCTGCACAGCCCCGTAATGGTGCACCGCGTCGAGTCCCACTCACCGCATGAGCTGCTCAAGTGGGTGCCTGGGCTTCAGTGTCTACTGACGTCGGCGGTCGTGTTCCCAGCCATCTCCAAGAAGAAGACGAATGCGTCGACAACGAGTGGTGGCGTCGGTGGCCCAGGGTACCGCCCAAATGCGAGTACCCAGGTGCCCACGAAGCTGAACCAGCTACTGCGTTGGGACGTGGCCGGTGGCGGGAAGACCCTCGTGCCTACCGAGTTTGTATTGCGCGAGCGACTCAAGGGCGTGAGCTCTCTCGTCACGTTTAAGTGCATCAACCGCACGCACATCGCGATTGGCTGTGAGGACGGCGTGATCACCGTCGTCGACGCAGGTAGGGTACCAAAAGTATCAAGATGTGATACTTGTTACTTTAGTATCAAACTCTGCTGGTACTGACACTTGACACACTTTGATACTCGTTTCTTGTGATACCAACCTACCTAGAAAGCTGGGAGGTCGTAAGCTCCTTTGACGCACACGGCAATGGCGTGAAGCTGCTGTGCTTCTCGTACCAGTTCGAGTGCCTCGCCAGCGTGGGTTTCCACTCGTACTCGGATGAAACGACGCTGCACATCTCGATCTGGAAGAAGCGCGGCGCCGCGGGCTTGTTGGCCTTCGAGACGTCGCTCAAGCACCATGAAGCACCCGTGGAACTCGTCTCGTTTGTGGACTCGAAGCGACAGCTCCTCAGTTTGGATACCAGTGGGACGTTCAAAGTGTACTCGAGCGTGCTGCTCACGCCCACATCCGAGCCCTGGGAGTGTCTCCAGAGCTTCCAGATTGCAGCACTAGCGCCACCATATTCGGCTGGTTCTCAGTCGAATCGCATCCTGTCGTGCTTTGTGGTGCCCGAGACCACAGCGTCCGACGCTGTGCTGGTCACCGCAGGCCGTCGTGTTACCTTCTACGACCTCTGTGAGGTGAAGGAGCGCGAGGAAGTGTTCTTTGCGCACTACTCCCACTCGCTGAACCTGCTCTTGGGCGTGACGATCTCCAAGATGCTTTTCTGGAAGGCTGACACGGGCAAACTCTGGAAGACCTTCGAGTATGCGGCGATCCTCACGACGTCCAATTCAGCCACAGGCGCCGACCCTGTCACCAGTACCAATAACAATAGTGGTGGTAACCTGGAAAGCTCGCCACGCACGATCACAGCCGTGTGCATGGATGACCGCGAGCGTAAGGTGATCCTGGGCGACGACACTGGCAGCCTGAAGGTGATCAACGCCGTGAATGGGAACGTGATGAAGGAGCTTGACCCGCACTCACAGGCGGTCGCGAGCATTTGCTATGTGCACCACGGCAAGCGTGTCATCTCGATCTCGGTCGACTCGAGTCTGCACATCTACGATGAGAACAACCCGCTCGGGTACTACGTGCCCTTTGGCCCCGGGAGCCACCCGCAGTCCGTGTTGCTGCAGTCACTGCGGTTTCTACCAGAGACGCCGGCTCCGGTGGCTCACCATCATCAGTATCGTCAGCACAACCACAGCCATCATCAGCATCATCGCCGTCGAACGCACAAGAAGTACCAGAGTGAACCCGAGTTTGACGACTCGACTACCAGCACTTACAGCATGCACTATAGCCCCCAGCCTGATAAGTTCGAGATCGTGAAGAGTGTGGGCAACCAGGAGCTCAACAAGGTCGCTGTGCTTGTGTTGGGCTCACGCGGCGAGAGCTTCATCCAGGTCTGGAACTTCGACATGAGCCACACACAGGGCACGTGCGTCGCGCCACGGTTGGACGAGGAGATTACGTGTCTAAGCTTCTTTGGCTCGTCGGCCGACATTGTCGGTGGTACGGCATCAGGACGAGCGCTTCTTTGGCGGGTCTCGAAAGACGACCCGGGATACCAGTACGTGTGAAAGGAAGACAACGTTGTGACTCTGATGCGATGTGTGCACTAGAGTCTAACTCTGTCGGTCTCTCTCTCACCCTTGTCCTGTAGCTGCTATATGGAGCTCCAGTGTTTGACGGAAACGATCGAGCCCAGTAGCCCAGGCGGACCCAAGAACCCGTCCGTGCAGCACATCTTCTCCGTGTTTCGTCCCGAGCTCCCAGAAGCAAAGCAGCGTGCAGGCTCAGCGTCGTCACAGCCAATGCCCACCGCTCGAGACGAAGAAGGGAGCTCAGAAGAAGCGTCCAGCACGTTCCCACTAACGAACGTACCAGTAGAGAATTACAATCACAACCACGAACAACAACAGCATGAGCAGCCGCAGGTGCTGTTCCCGAAAGACCACAGTCTCGAAGCGCGCATTGCGCGAGAAGCTGATGAGGGCATGTACGTCTTTGCAGGCGACGACCAAGGCTTCGTCACCGCCTGGTTTGTGCGTCGTCCATCCACTCCCAACGACAGCAACAATACAAACCAGAGTCTAAACGCCCGCATGATGGTCGAAGCGAAGAGCCTTGACCCGGCTACCTCAGCGACAGCGAACACCAGTGCGACAACGTTTCAGCATGAAGAGATGGTGCTCGGCTACGACGCGATCGCAGGACTCTACAAGCGCGCCTTCGACCAGGATCGCTCTCAAAGACCCACGAGTAGTCCTTCAAGGCATCCCCTTGAGGTCGCAGACGTGATCCCGTCTCGCCGCCTGCAGCACAAGTATCCCAGCAACAGCCACTGGTGCATCCAAGTCCCGCCTTGTGCTCGCTGGAAGGCGCACAACGGCCCGATCCTGTGTCTCAACCATGCAGTGGACCCGTACGTACTGCTGAGCTCATCTATACGAGGCCGCATCAAGGTGTGGAACTTCCAGGGTGAGCTGCTGGGTATCCTGGACGACTTTGCCTCGCGCCGCAAGCCCGTGCTTCAGCCCTGGCGGTTCCCGCTAGATATGGACGAGCGCCGGCGTCGCAGTGAAATGGACGCGCAGCAGTTCCTGGAGAAGTCCAAGGGCCTCTTCCGACGCAACAAGCAGACGCGCATGTCGGTCATGCAGGAGAGGCTCTCGCTAAGTCACGAGGAACTCACGTTCGACTACGCGGCCGAGAAGAAGACGCACGAACGGTATCGTCACTCACGGCTGCCGATTAGAACGTCGGACGTCGGCCGTGCGATCCGCAAATTCATTCTCGCCCAGGCTGCTGCCCCAGATGCGGTGAAGCCAACAGCTCGAGGCTCAACTGGTGCCAAGCCCGGGGCTGCTGTTCTGTTCGCGGCAGCACCACGCAAACGAGACGACGAGAAACGGGACAGCCATTCTCTACGTAAGTCCCTGAAGTTCAGCTCTCTGGGATATTTGGAAATTGTTTCACACTGCAATGTCTTGGCGCACTAACATTGTTGCTGATGCTTCCTTGTAGAGGTCGTGCTCAAGGAAATCGACCAGCTGCATCTGCAGACATCGGCGCGAGGCTCAGCTAGTAATCGCTCGGCTTCCGGAGGAAATGACTCGAGCTCGCGTCGCAAGTACCCCCGTGTGACGCTCGCAGATGTACGACCGCTGCTCCCACGTCGATCACGTACTTCAAACGCGATATACTGCGAACTACTATCACAACAACCTCCTCAGCCTCCTCAGAAATTGGTGCCAGTGCTGGACTTGACGAGAGCGCAGTCAAACGGCGGAGTGAGCCTTCCATCGCGCAAGAAGGAGATCTTCATCACGTCCGCGTCGCCTGCCAACGGGAACGCGGCCGCTGGGAAAAGGATCTCGTCCTACGCGCTGCAGGTCTCGCGCTCCGAGACCCACCACCTGACGCTGCACGACCTACGTGACGAGGCTCAGGCGGCCCAAGCTGCTGCGGCTTCAGGCTCAAAGTCAAACCAGGACGTCGGTGCTGGTGCTGTGAACAAAGACGCAAAGCTGAAGCCGAAGTCAAAAGCATCGAAGGACGACCCGGTGCTTAAGTACCACGTGAAGCTCGCGCACTCGTGGAAGCAGTACCAGGTGCGGTGACCAAGTGAAGGAAGGGACGTAAAATGATAAGTTACATTTACTAGTAGTGGTGTTTATGGGGCTATACTACGCTTTACTATTTGAAAAATGGTCGATCACCGCTCGCTGGGATCCATTTCGATTCGACTTGTATCTGCTACCGGGATCCCGAGGCCTCGCGGCGAGGATTCTACTTTAACATTACGGCAGTCGACTGGCTGCTGGCTGAACGACTGAACGGTAGTTGACTGGACAGACTGGTACATCGAGACAGCGATCACGACTTCGAGCGGATGGCTTGGCGCAACGACAGACAGACAGACACTGACGGCCCAGCACAAGCAGCTCGCTCACCGCATGTGCTTCATGACCGCGCGCAGGCCGTACATGAGCCCGGCCTGCTTCCTGGCTTCCGCAACAATTAGCGTCACGTGGGCCTTCTCCGAGGCGCTCAGCGTGTGGTCAAAGTGCTCAAAGTCCTCCTTGCGCACTTTCCAGGGTGTGCACGCAACCTTCTTGATGAAGATCTTCGTCGGCCGGTTCAAAAACACGTTCACCTGGCGGTAGTCATAGTCGTCGTGACAGATCCCGAAGATGCGGTGCACGTAGAACCAGACGGCGTCGCGGTACGGCGCCGTGTCGACGCATTCTTCTTTTTGCGCGCCGTAGAAGTCGTACGTGAGCTTGCACGTCAAATTAAAAAGATCTTCCAAGATATGACCAGCCTCGCCCGGGAAATACCGCTTCACCAGCGAGAAGCAATGCTCGTCCCAGCTAAAGTCCTCCGTGTGCAACACGTTGTACTCGTCCGAGCGCACGTCAAAGTCCGCGTACCGGATCACTGAGCCGCCACAGAATCGCCAGAGCGAGTCGCGCCGCCGGTGGCCTGCCGCGCTGCTCTCGCCGTGCAGCCCGTAGTCAAGGCCATCCTCCACGACGTCAAAGCCACCGCTCTCTTCTTCTTCCTGCTCAGGACCATCCTCGTCGTCGTCGTTGGCTTCATTGTCATCACCGTCCTCAACCACAGGCTGCTCGCCGTCGTCGTCGTCGTCGTCCGCGGTCTCGCTGCCCTCCTGGCCGCTCTTCAGGCGCTTCAGCAGAATCGTCTCGTCACGCTCGATGGTCGACAGGTCCTGCTCCACCAGACTGCCGCAGCTGCTCTCCGTCTCCGGTTGCAGTGCCACGTCCCCCTTCAATACGCCCATGCCGTAAGGGAACCGGGGCGAGTCGAGGTGACCCTCGAGCTCCGTCATCGCGTAGCCGTACTCGCTGAACACCGACAGGTCCTCCTCCTCGACGCATCCGAGGCCCAGCGCGATGCTACACATCGAGTGGTGCTTGCACAGCACGATGATCGCGTGCACGAGCTCCGAGACAGACCACGAGTCCTCCTGGTCCGACGCCAACAAATCGGCGATGTGGTCCGCCGTGATGAGCCACGGGCGATGTGCCAACAGCGAGCTGATCTCGTGGAGGCGGAAAAGCTTGGGCGCGATGTAATCAAGGCCCTTGATCCACTCCGAGTCGCCGCCGTTCACGAGGAAGTAGTACTGCGACGTGTCGGCCAGGTAGTGGCAACGTAGCTCGGACGCGGCCATGCCGCCGATGTAGTTGCGCCAGTCGAGTGGTAGCGGGCCGTCGCGCAGCATGATCGACGAGACGCTGTCCTGGAAGAGCGACAGGTAGCTCTTGTGCCACGCGAGCAGTTGCACAAAGTGGCTCACGCGGCCCGTGAGGAAAAATGAGCGTCGAAACAGCGCGTCGAGCTCGTTGTCTTCGTTGTTCTCGACGTCTTCGACCTCGGAGTTGTCGACGAAGTACGACACACGGTTGTGGTTCTCGCGCAGCGTGCTATACTCGGGGAACTTGGCCTCGACCTCTTCGACGAGCTGCGCGAACGCCTCGCGCATGTCAGTGAAGGGTGCCTCGCGCGCGAGTCGCACGACGGTCGGGTAGTAGCTGCTGATGGACTTCTCGCCGTGCTCGACGTCGTTCTCGACCATCTCACGCACTTCTTGCGAAATGAGCGTCACCATCTGCTTCTGCACGACCGGGTCCGAGACGATCACACGCCGGAAGAACGCGTCGCGCTGCGCACTGATGCGGCGTACGAGCTCCTCGTGATGTGCCGCCGCCGACGAGAGCGGCAGCGACAGCGGCGACGACGAATTCGACAGGCTCATATGACTTGGGGGGAGGGGGGCTTACGGCTTACTGAATGAATGGGATAACTTTGCGTCTAGCGGTGGGGATGGAGAATGCGGGGTTAGCGCTGTTGGTGATTGAGTTGCTCGTGGAGGTGATAGAGAGCAGATTGACAGTTAGACGCGCTGATAGAGAGAGAACTAACGGCGCGATCGATCGAGAGCTCCCGCTTGCTTGTCTCGGCTCCAATTCCAGAATGGACAGCCATTTTGGGGAAGCGCTGCAAAAGTTGTAAGAGGGTGCGAATCGCATACTGTTTTAGACATAATAATAATAGGGAAAAGGGAGTCACCCTATATATTACTAAACTAAACATGTAGTGGCCCGTCTTCACAACGTAGCGGCGTAATGTACGGTACTATCTCGAAACCAGACTCGTCTGCTCCATTTAACTCTTGGGAGGAGGTAGTGATGATGCTGGAGAAGGTTGATTGATTGCCAGCGCAACGCTTGTGGCGATTGCAATTGGCAGCATGACGGACGAAGGCTGTTAGTGCTGCTATTATAATCGGAAGTAAGTTTAGTTTAGGAACAGCAAACTCAGATACAAAGCGCTGCTTGGTGTCCCGGAGAGAGCTATTTGGATCTCCTTGTTTGCGCTGCTGTTCTTGTGGCCTTCTGCGACGAGGGCTCTAAGTTGGGTCCACCACTTTTTCTTGTGGGAACCGAGATTTGCTCCTCTCGGGCGGGAAGGAAATAGATCGACAGAGTGTACATGTGGGGATAAATCGTACATATTTTTGTGATTTTGCGTTTCAAAATCAGTACATTCTCGCAGACAGACAGCATTGTCGCATACTGTGCTAATGTAGACATTTTTCACAAACACGATAAGGACAACTGGGTGTAGCGATCTGGTCGGCCGTCTTGCGTCAAATTGTGCGCAAGCAAAGCTGGATTCCCTCTGCTGTGTGCTCTCTTCCAATCACAGATAGCTACACTCGCCAAACAACTAGCACAACATGTGACTCTCGAGTATCCCTCGATGCCAAACAAGCGCTGTGATGCACACGAAATTTGCGCGGTTCTCGCCGTTTCATACCTGAAGACTAGTGAGCAAGTGAAACGCTCGAAATCCTTTTAGATATGATGCAGTTGCGAGCGCTGCGGACCAGTCGTTCGCGATCTTGAGCTCACTCAATGGGCGCCGGCCGGTCCGATTCATGCTGCGGATGCATTTTTAGTAGCTGCCAAACAAGCACTAGCACAAATCTTTGTCGCTGATACGAACCGCAGACGAAAGCGAGCACGTATCGCAGGAGCGTTGCATTGCAATGGCAACAAGAGGTTGCTTCGCTTGTCAGCATGAGACACTGAGGCAATGCGGACACGGCTTTTTGTCTATACCATGTGTGGAAGTTGCTGCTGCAGCTGAATGGCTTTGATGATGACAGCGCGATGACACTCACAAATGTACAGCTTGAAGTATTATCTGTACTTTCACTCGACTTCGTTGTCGCGCTCTCTAATTTTCATATAAATATTTTTTGGAAAAAAAGAAAAGTAAAAAGAAGCCAAAGGAGGAAATTGAGTTGAGATGGACGGCGAACGTTATCAAGTTGAAGTGTATGCTCCTTGAGCAATTGCGGGCGGCCAAAGTGCAAACGAGAGGGAGCGAGCCATCCATTGTTGTGAGTCATCTCAGTTCTCGATCCTTTGACTATTGAAACCATATCCCCAAGTCTATGGCCAATTTGAATAGCTAGGCAGGCCGATATACATACATGCATATGTGTGTGTATATGTATAGGTAGGGCCGAAACAGATGGAGAGGTTGGCTATTGATCAGATTGGTTCATGTCGTGCTCGGAAGATTTCTGGCCAGTTTGAAGCAGCCAGGCATGTTCAGAACAACAAGACGGGCGGGCGAGCAGGCTGACGAATGCAAATGGGAGGACAACTTACTTGACTTCAAGCGTGGGCAGGTAGCCCAAGTGTCGAATGCGCAAGGCGCAAGTTCTCATCAGAGGGAGAAAGCAAAGGGAGAAAAAACCTCAAGCGATAGCTGACGTAGCTTGTACACGAAGCGACACAGTGGTGCCACGTCGCGTACAGTTTGGCAGTCGTCTGAGGATGTATCACTTGAGATGGTGGTGCGTGCTTACAGGCTACGTACGCACGCGGTTGCTCGTTCGCCTTCACAGAACTGCGCAGTCCGATCGCTGAAGTGCACACACTTGTCGACGTTTAATGCAATTGAAGAACTACAGATCCTAAGCTCACGGGCCCCAGTTTACGTTTCTGGCAGTGAATGAATGAAAGTGAGATGGCAGAGATGCCTTGATTGTATTACGTGCCAATAATGCATAAGCTGGTTGGTACACAGGTTGTTTGGTCATTGGTGGCGTGGTGGCAGCCTCCAAAAAAGAAAGGCAAGGCGTCGAAGTAAACCAAGGAGGAGCTCGAGAAAGGTATGTTGCAGCCCGTCACAATACGTGATGCTATGTTGTCAGGGCAGAAGCTGTTGAGACACGATGCACATCCGCAGCGATGGTCTTGAGGCAGCTGAGTCCGATCACTCTATCGCTGCCGTCATCATGCATCTCACGCAAGCGCTGACTGACTCAATGCAACCTCGTGATGGTGTAACAATGCAGACGCGTCTGAAGGCCGAAGAAGAGAAGCGACTCGAGAAAGAGCGCAAGAAGCGAGTACGAGGCCAACAAGCTTGGTCCCTGTGCTCGTCGACAAGATTCAGCACATGGCATGCACGAGAAGATCGAGTTTTGCGTCGCAAATAAATCGAGCATTTCATTGCTCGTTATCACCATCTTGACTCGTAGCACATGGCATTACTTGAAGATGAGCTTGAACGTCGCCATGGTGCAGAACAGCGTCGCGACTACCAGCAATGCGCGCAGCGCATACAGTCGCAGCGTCGCCGAGCGGGAGTCGCGCCACGGGTACAGCCGCGTGTAGAAGATCGTGGGCATCAAGTAGCACAATAACAGCAGGATGCTCGAGCCCACGAAGGAGAAGACGACTTCGATGCCCGGGACCCGCATGGCGCACAGGATCTGCGCCACGAGCAACATGACAGAGACCAGCACCTGGGTCCAGATCGTCGGGTTCTCACCGCAGATGCTCATCTCCAGCACGAGCGACCGCAGCGGGTGGAAGAGCAGCGGGAACGAGAAGAGGATTGTGAAGAGGATCGCGGCGCGCGGCACTGCCATGATCGGGTCATGCTCGAGGTTCAGCAAGATGTTGCCCTGGGTCGACGAGCCGTAGATCGACGCCGCACAGAGCCCGAATGTCGCGTACAGCAGCACGCTCACGAATACGGCGCCGTACACGTTGTAGCGCATCTTACGTTCCGCTTGGTGCAGCGCGACCTCGTCACTGTCGCTGCTGGTCGTTACCACAAGCTGCGCTAGCAGTGGGATCACGTTCAGGTGCAGCATGAACGTAAAGTTGTAGATCCCGATCGCCTCGGACAGGCGGGAGAAGCTCGAGCCCGTGATCTGCGTGGCTTCTTTCACATTGACGAGCCCACCAGCGTCCCCCGTTGCAGCCCTATATGCGACGGCGCCGACCAGATAGATAGAGAACGCAAATCCCAGATATGACGAGTAGCGCAGCGCCGATATCTTCTTGAAAAAACCCAGCGGCAGGATCACGATCATGAACACGAGCCAAACCGTGCGGTTCATTAGACTCTGCTGTGTGTCAACTGGGAGGGCCTCGAACTCGGTCCCTTGCGGCAGATAGAAGAGCGTCACGAGCGTTGGCGCCATGTCGCGCACCACTCGCACGCAGCCGACGCACGCACCAAAGACCGCAAAGGCTGTGAGGAAGCCCACGCCTTTCGCCAAACGCGGACCGCTCGCGTACACTGCGAGCTCCTGGTACGTCTCACGCATCTCTTCATTGCCGCTCTTCGAGGCGACTGCCACGTGCACGCGCAAGATGATGTCGGCCGTGAACGCCATGGCCACGCCGACGCAGCAGAGTGTGACAACCGCCTCGCCCGGCGAGAGCAGCAAGAACGTGTACGGCACAGAGAGCGTGCCCGAGCCGATCGCCGACATGAGCAGCGTGAATGGAACGGCGCAGTTGCTGAGTAGTTGTGCGACACCCACGGTGGTCTGTTTGGCCTTGCTGCACGGATCCTCCGACGCGCATCTTGAGGCCACGACGTGGTGCAGCTCGTCGCCGTCGACTACGGTCGGGAAGCCCGTCTCGAACGATGCGAGGTGGTCGCGTCGCCATTCACTGGGCGAGATAATCGAACTTCCGCCGCCGGCGGAGCGCAGCTCTGACACCGAGTCGACACCTTCGCTGGCGGCGATGGTGTTCTTGTTTTTGTTGCTCGCGTGTATGTGCAACAGTGGCAGTTGCTCCTGGCGGCCCGTCATCGTTGCGAGAGCAGCAGCAGGTAGGAATATGGCGAGTGATGCAATAGCGACCACGAGAGCAGACGAATGAACGAATAGAGCAACGCGTTGTTCCAGTTGACGTCCGGCCGGCCACACACGCGCGCGTTCCTGGAACTGTCTGCTCGTCTTGTTTGAAAGATAGTGTTGATGTGGTCCGACGCGTTCGCTTGCAACACGCAACAACACAGTGCGGAAACCGTATTTAAGCGATATACAACTGAGTTTCTGGACACTGTCATTAGCGTTGCATAGATTTGCTACTGACAGAGTTTGAAAGTTCAATTTCGAGGATTGCGTCATTAGTTGGGTCAGTTCTGGTTTCCTTCAGTACATTGGCTTGCTGCATTTGCTTGTACTGCTTTAAGTGAGTATCTATGTGGCACAGCATGCTTATCTTTATGTGAGTATGGTTCATTCTGCACCACATCAATCTAAAAGAAGATGACAAATCGCAGCTCTCACGTTTGATTGGACAATTCAAAATCCAGTCATTTCTTTGTACTTTCCTCAACAGACGTCATCGTGGGCAGCAGCTCAACCAACCTCCATCGGCGGCACGAGGAGCTCCACCAAGACCTGCAAACATTGCTGCTCCTGTCGGTCGCTATTGTATGCGCCATCTTCTCATTCCGCAATCTTCCGCCATCAGATCACACGCAGAGTGTCCATTCGAGAAGAGGACACCAGCAACAACAATTTCTACACACACACACACCATGACAGCTGATGCATGCACCTCCACCGCTCCGCTGTATGACACGACGCGCTTCGCGTCGCTCGAGGCATACGTGGAGCAGATGAACAGCGAGCTCGCGGACAAGACGCCGCTGGAGATCATCCAGTGGGCCTACGACACGTACGGCTCGGGCGCCGTGCTCAGCTCGAGCTTCGGCATCCAGTCGGCCGTGATGCTCAACCTCGCGCGCACCGTCGCCAAGAAAATCCCCGTGGTCTGGATCGACACGGGCTACCTGCCGCGCGAGACGTACTTGTTCGCAGCGAGTCTTGCCAAGCAACTTGACCTGGACATCAAGGTGTTTCAGTCACCGATCACACCGGCCCGCATGGAAGCGCTCTACGGCAAGCTGTGGGAAATCGAGACTCCACAGGCGCACAAGCAGTATGGCTTTATCCGCAAAGTCGAGCCGATGCAGCGCGCATTGAAGGAACTGAACGCATCGGCTCTGCTCGTGGGCGTGCGCGCGGACCAGACGTCACACCGCGAAACCATGAAGGTCGTCAACATCTACGAAGGGCGTTTAAAGATTTGCCCGATCCTTAAGTGGACCAAGCAGGACGTGGAGCAGTACATGGCGGCGAACAACCTGCCGTACCACCCGCTCAAGGCGCAGGGCTACGAGAGCATTGGTGACGCGCACTCGAGTCGTCCAGTCACAGCGGCCGACCAGGGCAACGACCGCGCCGGCCGTTTCAACGGCGTGCAGCAGGAGTGCGGTTTGCACGTGGAGATCAACATGAGTCTGGATGACTTGGAAATCGTGAACGATCCGCTCGCGCTCTCCGAATCAGACCAGGCGATTCTCGAGATGACGAAGCGTAGCAAGGGCATTACCATCTTCACCAAGCCCACGTGCAAGTTCTGCCTGGCGTCCAAGGAGGTTTTCCGCGAGCGCGAGTGGGAATTCGATGAGGTCGACGTGCCCACACAGCTCTCGATCCCGACGCTGCAGCAGATCGTGGGCAAGCCTGTGAAGACCGTGCCGCAAATCTTCATCGACGACAGGTACATCGGCGGTTACACGGAGCTCGTGGCACACCTGGGTATCCCGTCCAAGTTTGCATAGAGACTACAGTCATCATGCATGACGCACAACCAGCTGCTACAACACAATCCTCTATCATAAAAAGCTTCCAATGTACTTGAATAAATGAAAATCACATCTCAGTATGCCAAGTCTTCTTTTCATTAGCTACATGCTCAGCTCTCCCACGGGCGGCTCGGCTGCTGGGTCCTCGTTCCCGTCCTTCACGCTCGCTGTAGGCGCAATCTGCTCAGCTCCGCTTGAGTCTGTCGGTGGCACGGCCGCTGTCTCGTCGAGCCCAAGTCCTTCGGAGGCCGCGGCCACAACTTCGGACGAGAGTAGCTCTTCTTCGGTCGCGAGATGGTTCGAACTTGATAACCTACTGTTAGCAACGGCGCACAGAGGCTTGGAGTAGCTGAAGAGCCGCAGCAAACTGAGCAGCTTCTTGAGCATGAACTCAAAGAGCACGTTCGAGTTCTCCATGCGGTCCTTCGCGTCCGGAGACGAGATGGCCTCGAGCACTTTCTTCAGGTGCACGTGCGTGTCGAACGCATCCTCGCTGCGGTCGATGCGGAACTTGACGCCGCCGCCGCTCACCTCGTCGTCCACTTCGGTCAGCACGTTCACGAAGGCGGCGCTCGTCGGGTGCTGCTGGTGGAACTCCATGTTGTTGTCGTCCTCACTGTCAGCACTATCGCCAATAGCTGTATCGCTCTGCGAGCTGCCATCCACGTAGGGCCAGTGGATTTCTTTGACGGCGAACACGACCTGCTTGGGGCTCTCCATGACGCTAAGCCACTTGATACCGCCACCGCCACTGCTAGAGGTGGAAGACTCGAGCGACAGGTTCCCGATGCTGATCTCATACGCCGACACGATGCTCACAACCTCGTCGATCACGCGGTCTTCGAGCTCTTTCTGCTTGGGTGTGAAGCCGAAGCGCAGATCGTCATCGAGCGCTGGACAGAGTCCGATCCCCGAAGCCGTGAGCTTTGTGAGCAGCTCGCCAGGCGGAAGCCACTCGCGATGGAGCTTACGGAGCTGTGTGAGCTGCGGCGCCACCAGGCGGCAGCCGGCGTCCGTGATCTCAAAGTGGATCGCGTCGTAGTGCTCGGTCTTGAGCTTCAAATGCGCCTTGTTGTGCGTTTTGGTGCTCATCGTGAGGTGCCAGAAGAACTTCTGGTGGTTCAGGTCACGCTGCTGCAGTACAGCGAGGTGTGTGAGCTTCATGGTGCTGAACGTCACGACGTTCGTTTCCGGGTGGAACATGACCTCGGAGATCCCGTCTTCCTCCCAGCTCTCGCCCTGCGGGTCCCACCAGCCCACGCGAGGCGTGGACGCGTAGATCACATCGACAGGCAGCACGAGGCTCACTTTCACAGGCAGGGCCGCAGACACGACCATGCCTTCCAGTGGGTAATGCAGTCGCTTGAGTGGCTCATTCGGGTCGGCTACCTCGCGCATCATCCAGCCACGCGCCCGCTTAGGCGGAGGTGGGATCGCGAGCAGCTCCAATGAGAAAATGCCGCCCAGGGCAAAGTCGATGTTCTGGCTGTTCTTGATCGACAGCGGATCGTACGGCAAGTGGATGACTCGCAGCGCAAGTGACTGCATGATCACGGCCTTGGGCAGGTCCACTGAGATCCCGAGCTCGGGAAAGTCGATGCGCTTATTGCGTGAACCTTTGGCGATCAGGTTGATCCAGAGCCCCAGTTTGACCCAGTTGCTCGCACTCGCCATCTTTACCTCGCTGCGCGACTGGCTGTCTGTGTACTCATCGGCATACTGCAAGATGTGGCGCGACGCGAACTCGATCTTCTCGTGGATCATGCGCTGGATTTTGTCGATGAACATCGCACACTGGTCGCTGAGCACCGCATCGTTTGTGGCGTTCGCGTTCGCACCCACGCATACGAGGTCGTCGATGACCTCGTTTGCGCCCTCGCAGGCCGCGGCTACCTCAGCGATGTCGGTCGAGACCTCGAGCGACCACGAGTTGAGGAACGAGTTCATGTCGCCCTCGACCTGCGCATCGGGACGAGGCTCGCACGCCAGGTACTTCTCCCACTAAGACAATAGAACAGCCATAGTCATGCGTTAGTTATTATAGCCGCGGCTATGCAATTGTGTCTAGAAAC
The DNA here is from genome assembly GCA_023334245.1 of Globisporangium cederbergense. Lineage (NCBI taxonomy): Eukaryota > Oomycota > Peronosporomycetes > Pythiales > Pythiaceae > Globisporangium > Globisporangium cederbergense. The sequence continues at coordinate 28,800 of JAASGO010000031.1, forward strand.
CTATGGGTATATAGCAATACTCACGTCTTTCGCTTCTTTCTGAGCACGCAGGATCTCGGCGAGCCGCTGCACTTTGCCCTCGATGTCGAGCTTGGTGGCCTCGTATTCAGTGGTGAGCCGCTCAAGCTCCGCCGCGCGGTTCTTCGCCTCCTCCTCGCGCCGCTTGGCCTCTTCGAGCTCGCGTTTCTTGCGCTCTTCCTCGAGTCGCTTCTCCTCTTCGGCTTTCAGACGCGCTTCCTCTTCTTCCTGCAAGCGGCGCTCTGTGTAGACGTCGTTACGCCATCATGAGGGTTGCATTGAGCCCGTCAGTCAACGCTTGAGACGACGCTGTTGATGGTAATGATACGCGATAAGGTAATCGCTGGTAGCTACGGGTTTGCTGCGATAGCGGTGCCTCAATTGCTCCGGTCAATACAGCATAGCAGCAATGATCCGTGACGGAGTGTACGTACCTTCTTCGAGTTCCTCCTTGGTCTTCTTCGGTGCCTTGCCTTTCTTCTTTGGAGGCTGCCACCACACCGAATAGATAACACAACACAATAAGCAAGTAACAAGTGAGAGCTGTTAGCGGCTTATGGGCAGCAGCATCACTCATCATAAGAGAACGCACCATGTTGCCCTGCTCGATGCGGCCAACAGCTCAATTTTGCCGATCACGGATACGATGAGTCCATTGGTCTGTTGGATCAGCTCGCGACCTTTGGAACACATCTGAGTCGACCATTCTGGATCTGAGAAAGCTACACAGACCATCACTCCTCATCCAAAAGTTGAAGTCGCAAAAAGGAAAGCGCGCGTCATTGCGGAATCGGACACGGGATGGAGACGCGGCGCGGAAGAACCTTGCGCAGCAGCACGAGCGTGAAGCGCGTGAGCGCGCCGTCAAAGGAGAGCGGCGAGGATCCAAGAGCTCCACTACCGTTTGTTGCTCAGGCAGCGCCTTCATCAGATGAGAGTGCCAAGGATACAAAGGCGCCACCGGCGTTTGTTGCACAGGCAAAGCCAAAAAACATGGGTGCTAAGAACGCAAAAGCGCCACCGCCGTTTCTTGCGCAAGCGACACCAGTATCTGTGAGCACCAGCAATGCGGAGGTGTTACCAGCCGTTGCTGCACCGACAGCGCCGACTTTCGTGGCACGGGCAGTACCAGCACCTAGGAGCTTCAAGAACGCGAAGACGCCACCAGCATTTGTTGCTCAGACAGCTCCAACGCAAATTCCACTCGAGTCACCAGGGAAACCCCCACTCAACATCACCACGGTACCACCACGCTTGCGAACGCCAGCACGTACGTAACTTTGCATTGACTCATCTGTGTCGTTCATTTTGAGTGTTTGGGTTGGTATGTGTGCGACTGAACTTTCACTGTGTATGCGTGTGTTTCTTATGCTTGTCGTTGAAGCGACTGCAAGGCTGAACATGGAATTGAAAAGGGCGCCGCCATTTGTCAAGAAGGTAGCAAAACCGATAGACAACCCCCTCGGGACGGAAGACAACGGTGAGATCTTAATTTTTGCTGAGTGGCATTCTAACTCTGTCTTCCTGTGAAAGACAAACCCATTACGGTTGTACTTGACTGACACGCTGATGACATCTATAGCTCTTCAACCTGCAAAAGCACCAATGGGTATGCCGCGCTTTCCAATGAAGAATTCAATTACCACCGTACAAGAGAGGAACAAGGAGAATCCGGCTCCCAGCCGACGGATGAACCTCACAGCTAGCAACAGTCCCTCCGGCTCGAGTATGAAGACGATGGTGATGGCGACAGTGACGTCCAAGCTTGGGAACCCGAGTTTGTCGAGCACAACGCTCGGAAACCCGAGACAAGACGCAGGCAGCTTGTTCAAGGGCAACTTCGGCAAATCTGTGTTTTCCGCCAAGCAATCCAACAGGGCTGGTATCGGACTGAAGACGCTTGGCTTCTTGTCTGTTGGAGCCTCTTCGACCCCGAACAAAAAGCGCACTCTCACCCAGTTCCAATCAGAAAAAAATTCGTCGACATCGAAGACAGCCCAGCCCCAGCCAGCATTCTCACTAAAGCCTCCACTCCAAGCAAAGATGCAAAGCTCAAAAACGCTGATGTTGTTCAGCAGAACCGACAACTCAGCGAAGACCCAGTCTTCGTCCTTCAGTATCACCAAGTCTGGGAGCCGACCGTTTGCTCTCACGCCCGGAAAGGGGCCGTCGGGAATGGTACCACTACCGAATGAAACGCAAAAGAAAGCATTGGAGGATTATAAGATGCTTTCAAAGACAACGCCACTTGCGAAGAAGTCTACGACGCTCAGAGTTGCAGGTACAGTCGTTCGTCATCTTGTTTTCTATTTTGTATGGAGTCTGACGATAATGTTTGATTGACAACAGCGCCAGCTTTGGTCTCGCCCTCCAACAATTCCCCATATCAAAGAACAGCGCAAGTGAAACTCATGAGAAGGGGGTAAGTCTGTGATATCACCGCTCTGTGAGATCATTGCAACTGACTGAATGGCTCTCTATGTGCAGAGTTAGCCCTCATGTGATCCCATTGACTGGAGAAGATGATGCACGTCGAGAGCTGGAGCCAAGATTGAAAAAATTCAAGCCAGACACGTTTGAGCTGTCGCGGCCTCCGTCTGACGATCCCCGCCAAAGGTCAAATGCGCTTAGCTCACTGGTTGTCTTGTTTTAATTACAAGATTCGGAAACTGATGCTTGTGCACGCGCAGATTCGATCCAAGCCAGGAGGACGATGCTGCTGAATTTGATGTCGATCAGGTACGAAACCTCGTCCAGTTCGGTGACTTTGAAGCTGTGAGAGCTGACAACTGATATAATATGATGGCAGATTGATGCAGCTTGCGATGACGATGTCGTACAGAGAGTCAAGAGCGTCCAAGACTTCATTGATGAAGTTTCAAAGGAGCAATCGTTGGGAGCAAGTCGGATCCTCGACATGGACGGTGAGTTGTTGTGTTGATTTCGCTAGCTAGAACAGTGACGGCCAAATGTTCACCATACTCTTTGTTTCAGTTACTCTGAGCGAGTGTCTTCTTGACATTGTCACCGACCTCATCGCTGAAGAAGGTGGAATCGGACTTCACAAAGTCTGCAAGGATGCTGAAGTTGACAGTGAGTTGCTGGCGAAAATGATGGAGTGCCACGGGGTTGATGAGTACTGAACGATTGAAGACGAAAGCCACCGAAAGCAAGCACGTCGCGCGAGTCTTTTAACGTGCAGAGAATGGATATTCGTTACAAAACAACTCAGTATTCTTTCTCAGAACAGCAAAAAACGCTCGAGTCGATCTCATCCAGTATGCCTGTTTCTCAAACTCCAGAAGTACACCACTGTAGCACACATCAGAAGTCACACAGAAAGATTAGCGAATGAACAAACACGCAACAAATCCAGCAGCAACGTCACCGATGTGCAGTGCTCACCTTCTTGAACTCGTCAAAGCTGAGCTTGCTGTCGTTGTTCAAATCCGCCTCCTTGAAGCACTGACTCGCCGTCACCTTCGCGAGCTCCTCAGGACTCACGCCCATCTTAGTCTTCGTCGCGTCCGACGTCTCGTACATGACGCGGAAGATCGACGTCATGTAACTCACCATCTCGTCCAACGTGATGTACCCGTCGCCATTGATATCGTACAACTGGAACGCCGCGCGCACCTTCTCGTCCATGCTCGAGCCCGAGAGCACCGAGAGCCCACTGGCGAGCTCGCCAAAGTCCACCGTGTTGCTCTTGTTTGTGTCAAAGACCTTGAACAGCCTGTGGACCATCGTCTCCGCCTCCTGACGCTCTTCAGGTGTCTGGTGGCCGCCTGCGAGCTTGATGATCTGGTCAAAACACTTTTTGAAAGCTGCAAAGCTGAGCTCTCCAGACGGCGCAGCCTCAGCAAAGATCTCAAATAGATCGTTCACTTCGTACGAGTCGAGCTTCAGCAGCTGGCGTGCGTCATCCATGTTGGAGCTGTTCATGTTTAAAGCAGACGCCGAATTTGGCGACAACAGCGCCTCTCCGCCAGAAGACGCGATGTTGTATAGCAGTGACGACGGGAACCCCGAGCTCGACGGCGGCGCGGTCGGTCCCCCTCCTGACTCGAAAGCGTGTGCAGTAGCAGCGGCGGCAGTAGCTCTCTGTGGTGACTTTCCTCGTCCGTTCTCGCTCTTCCGGTGGTCGCCATCTTTAGTTCCTCCTCGTTCTGCTTCTTCCCGAGTAGCTTGTGCATTCTCTTGCGCTCGCTTCTTCGCTAGAAAGTTCCCGACGCCCGCAGCAGGCGCTTCAAAGCCCGGCGAGCGCGAGTACCATCGTACAAACTCGTCGAAACTCAGCTTGCCGTCGTGGTTCAGATCGGCTTCCAGGAAACACTGCTCGGCCGTGATCACCGCGAGCTCTTCTGGCTGCACACCCAGCTTCGCGTGCGTACCCGGACTCGTCTCGTACAACACCTTGAACACGCTCGTGAGGTACTGAACCATCTCCTCCAATGAGATAAACCCGTCCTGGTTCAGATCGTAGAGCGCGAACGCTGAGCGCACTTTCTCTTCGCGCGTACCGCCGCAGAGCACCGAGAGCCCGCTGCTGAGCTCGCAAAAGTCCACGATGCCGTTCCCATCCGTGTCAAAGATCGTAAACAGGCGGTCCAAGATCAGTCGCAGGCGTTCGAGATGCTGCTCGTCGTTCTTAAACTGCTCGTCGATGAGCTGCTCAAAGCACTCCTCAAAAGCCTCACGAGAGATCGTGCCGTCCTCCGAGCACCGGTTTGCAAAGATCTCAAAGACCTCGTCGGGTGCGTACTTCTCCAAGTGCGTCATCTCCTTCACGACCTGGAGACTCACCCAGTCGGGCACGTGGCTCTGGTTCACGATCGAAGAAGGCTGCGCGTACCACTGGCTGAACTCGTCGAACGACAGGCGTCCGTCCTTGTCGAGGTCCGCTTCCACAAACGCTTGCTCCGCCGTGATCGCTCCCAGCTCTTCAGCGGACACACCCATGCGACCTTCGCTCTCAGGATCCACTTCAAAGAGCACTTTGAAGACCGACGTTAAGTACAGCCGCATCTCGCCCAGCGAGATATACCCATCACGGTTCACGTCGTGGAGATTGAACGCTGCGCGCACCTTGTCGGTCTCACTGCCACCGCAGAGCACCGAGAGCCCACTCGCGAGCTCGTTGAAGTCCACCAAGCCGTTTTTGTCCGTGTCGAAGAGCGCAAAGATGCGGTCCACCAGCAGTCGCAGTCGATCGCTGGACTCCGGGTCGCTGTGCTGTCCCTGGAATTGCGCAAACGCCTTCCGGAAGCCCTCTTCGTCCAAAGTACCGTCCCGCGTCGCAAACTGACGGAAGCTCTCGAGTACTTGGGTCGGTGTGAACGTTCCCAGGTTCGTCAGTCGACGCACTTCGCGCAGCGAGATCCACTCGGGGATGTTGTTCTGGATCAAACGCTCAATGTTTGCCGCGCTCGAGTGCGTGTACCACTTGCGGAATTCCGCAAACGTCAGCTGCCCGTCCTGGTCGAGATCCGCTTCCTTAAACGCCTGTTGTGCTGTGCGTTGGCCGAGATCCTCCGCCGACTCGTGCTTCAGCTGCTGAAGCGCATTCGGCGACGCCTCCTTCAACACCTTGAACACCGACGTGAGGTACCGCGTCATCTCCTCGAGCGAAATGTAGCCATCACCATTGTAGTCGTAGAGCGCAAACGCAGCGCGTACTTTGTCGTCCGACGTGCCGCCGCAGAACACAGAGAGCCCACTCGAGATCTCGCTAAAGTCTACCAAACCGTTCTTGTCGACGTCAAAGAGCTCAAAGAGGCGATTCAGGATCGCGTTGATGTGCTCGTACTCCTCGGCCTTGATACCTTGGTTCGCAGAGATGATCTTGCGAAAGCATTCGTCAAAAGCTTCGCGCGAGACGTACCCTTGGTCGTCCGCACAGTCCGCGAGCGCTTCAAAGACCTCCATAGGCGAGAACGACTCGAGGTTCGTCAGGCGTCGGGCTTCGGCGAGGCTGAAGAGCTGCTCGCCGTTCTTCGCGACTTCACCGATGCCGCCAGGTTGCTGGTACCACTGCTGGAACTCCTCAAGCGTCAGTTTACCGTCGTGGTCGTGGTCAGCCTCAGCGAAGGCCTGTTCAGCTGTGACCTGACCCAGCTCTTCAGGGGATACGCCCAGGTTCTTCGTATCCGGGGAGACTTGGAACAGAACGCGAAAGACCGACGTCAGGTAGCGCGTCATCTCGTCCATCGAGATGAACCCGTCGCCGTTAAAGTCAAAGAGCGAGAACGCCGCCTGCACTTTCTGGTCCTTCGTCCCACCACAAAGCACCGAGAGGCCGCTCGCGAGCTCACCGAAGTCCACATACCCGCTGCCATCGGAATCGAACAAATCAAAAAGCCCGTCGACCACCTCCCGGATCTTGGCCTTCGTCTCGACTGGCAGAGCGTCAAGATCTTTCTTCGCGTCATCGTCAGCGCCAATGCCCTGCATCACCCTACGGAAACTCGAGTTGAACGCCGATCGCGACAGCAGACCGTCTTTATCGGCCTCGGCGGCAAAGATCTCAAACACTTCATCCGGCTCGTACTGCGCGAGGTTAGTCAGCTGTTTGATCTCGTTCAGCGGCATCCAGCGCAGCGACGAGTCCACGATCGCGCTCTTGGCCACGACGCTGCTAATGCCCGCCTGGGACGGAGACGTGTACCACGTCAGGAACTCGTCGTAGCTCAGCTTGCCGTCGTGGTTCTGGTCGGCTTCCAGGAACGCCTGCTCGGCCGTGACAACACCCAGCTCTTCAGCTGAGACGCCGGTCTCCTGACGCATCTCGGGCTGGACTTCGTACAAAACTTTGAAAATCGATGTCAAGTACCGCTTCATCTCTTCCAGCGAGATATACCCATCGCCGTTAAAGTCGTATAGGCGAAATGCAGCTTTCACCTTCGCGTCGCGCGCGCCCTTGCAGAGCACCGAGAGTCCGCTGGCCAGCTCGCTAAAGTCAATTTGTCCGTTGCTATCCTGGTCGAAGACGTCAAAGAGGCGGTCGGCGACCACTTTCGCGCGCAGCTTCTCTGCGTCCGTGCGCGGGTGCGACGCCATCTCGATGATCTCCAAAAAGCACTTATCAAACGCCTCGCGCTGCAGTAGCCCGTTTTCGTCGGCGTACTCTGCGAACCGCTCAAAGACTTCGACGACATCCAGGTTGCCCAGGTTCGTGAGCCGACGCACTTCATCCAGGTCCAGCGGCGCGACGATTGCGTTGAACGACGACTGCTCGGGGAGCGCGTACCACTTCTTGAACTCGTCAAAGTTCAGGCGGCCGTCGTGGTTCAAGTCAGCTTCAGCGAAGATCTCGGCCGCCGTGACGATCGCCAGGTCGTCCGCCGAGATACCAAGGCTCTGCTCGCGGGTCGGGTCCAGTGCGTACAACAGCTTGAACACTGAGCCCAGGTAGTGCACCATCTCGTCCTCCGAGATGAGCCCGTCGCCGTCCGTGTCATACAAGTCGAACGCCGCCTGCACCTTTTCATCTCGACTGTCGCCGCCACAGAGCACAGAGAGTCCACTCGAGAGCTCATTGAAGTCCACGTAGCCGTTCTGATCCGTGTCGAAAGCTGTGAACAGCCGGGCAATGACTTCGTGGACGCGGCTGCTCTCTTCGGGCGTGAGCTGTGTCTGCGTCGCCGAGCACAAGTACCGGTAGAAGACCGAATCGAAACCCTTGCGTGAGATGCGGCCTTCTTTGTCAGCAGCAGAGGAGAAGAACTCCGTGACCTTGTCCAGCGGGATGTCCCTGAGTCCCGAGAGCTTCTTCGCGGCTTCGATTGGGATCACGGTCGACGAGAACGCCACCGTCGGGATCGCTGATTGAGCAGCAACTGCACTCGGTGACAATGGAAGTTGCTGTCCACTGGGACCTTCTTGACTCGGGTTATTCAGACTCGACAGCGGACTCTGGTGGTCTAGCCATTCACGGAACTCCTCAAAGCTCAACTGGCGATCGCGATTGCGGTCAAAGGCCTGGAAACACTCCTGGGTCGTAGCAACTGCGAGCTGCTGTGGCGTCATGCCCGTCTGCGACTCCAAGTGCGGCGACGCCTTATAGAGCACCTTGAAGACACCAGTCAGGTACGAGTTCATCTCCTCGGGCGAGATGTAGCCGTCCTGGTTGAGATCGTAGAGGCGGAAGAGCGAGCGTGCCTTGTCGTTCAAGCTGCCGCCGCAGAGGATCGAGAGTCCCGCGCCGAGCTCCTGGACGTCGATCGTGCCGTTATGATCTGCGTCAAAGAGCACGAAGAGCTCCTCGAGCAGCTTGCGGGTCTTCGTCTGTGTGTCACGGTCTACTAGCCCTTCCGTTGCCAGCAGCTTGTTAAAGCAGCGGAAGAACGTGGCCTGCGAGAGGCTGCCGCCTTCATCCGCCGACGCCTGGAAGAAGTCAAAAATGTCGTTCACGTCGTATGAACTGAGGTTCGTGAGCGTCTTCATCTCCTTTAGCGTCGTCTTCGCTGCGATCACGTTGGTACTGGGGTTCCGCTGGCCGTTTATCGTTGGCGCTTGACCATTCGACTGAGCCTGTTGCTGCTGTTTCTGCTGCTTGAGAGCATCAAAGTCGAGCACGTGCTGCGCGCTGTACCACTTGGTGAACTCGTCGAAGCTCAGGCGTCCGTCGTGGTTCACGTCTGCCGACGCAAATGCATCAGCAGCTGTTGCCTGCGCCAATTGCTCGGGCGAGACATTCCCCATTTGCTTGGCTGTCGCGGGTGACGTCGTGAAAATGATGCGAAACACGGACGCGAGATACGTCCCCATCTCTTCCCTCGAGATGAAGCCGTCTTGGTTCACGTCGAACAAGCTGAACGCCGCCTTGATCTTCTCGTGCTGGCTGCCCTTGCAGAAGACTGAGATGCCGCTCGAGAGCTCGCAAAAGTCCACAAAGCCATCCTTGTCCGTGTCGAAATCGTTAAAGACTGTGTCCAGGATCGCGTGCATCTTGGACGCCTCGTGAGCCGTCAGCACACGCTTCGTGAGCGCCGACTGTTCGTCCGCGAGCTCCTCAAAAACCGCGTGGACGGCGTCGCGAGAGAGCACGCCGTCATCGTTCACCTTCGCCGCGAGGATCTCAAACACGTCGCTGGGCTCACGCTCGCGCAGACTCGTGATCGACGCGACAAGGTCGATCGACGCCAGCGCGCTCTGTCTGATTGCGATCGTAGGCGTGGGTACTGGGATCGTCTTTGGCGGTTGTGGGAGTTGTGGTGCTGGCACCGGTGGACGAGGTGCGGCCTGGAGTCCCAAGCCCGTGGGGCTGAACGAGTACCATTTTCTAAATTCTTCGAGCGACAAGAGCCCGTCATGGTTGAGATCCGCCTCTGCAAACGCCTGCTGGGTCGTGTAGAATGCCAGTAGCTGCGCATCAATCGCCATGCTCTGCTTCGTGTGCGTATTCGTTTCGTACATGACGTTGAACACCGACGTGAGATACTTTTGCATCTCCTCGGTGGTGATGAATCCGTCACCGTTTGTGTCGAAGAGCGAGAAGGCTGCGACTACTTTTTCTTCTTGGGTTCCGCCGCAGAGCACCGAGAGGCCGCTGCTAAGCTCAACAAAGTCCACAGCGTCGTTCCCGTCCACGTCAAAAGCGTTGAAGAGGCGGTCGAGGAAGCGCGTGATCTCGCGCGTCGGCTGACGCCTCTGCTTCTTTAGGATCGCGTAGAAGCAGCGCTTGAACTGGTCTCTCGTGAGCGCGTCGCTATTGGCACTGGGGTTGGCGCCTTGGGTGACAACAGCCGAGCTGAAGATAGAGAAGAGGTCGTCGGCTCGGAGCGCAGAGAGCCCCGTGAGCTCACGAAGATGCGCCATTGTCAGCTCACCTGCTGGTCCACTCGCTGTGCTCCATCCGTTTGAAGCTAGTGGCTGCTGTGCCTGAGTGAATGCTGCTGGGAAACCAGGACGCTGCGGCATGAACTGCGTCGGGCCGGGCTTCGAGTACCACTCACGGAACGCGTCATACGAGAGCTTGCCCTCTTCGTTCAAGGGTGACTCCTTAAAGCACTGGCGCGCCGTCACGACGCCGAGTTCCTGCGGATTCACGCTGTTCTGGTGGAAGAGCTCGGGCGACGTCTCCTCGATCACTCGAAACACGGACGTGAGGTACTTGACCATCTCTGCGATCGAGATAAAGCCGTCGTTATCCGTATCGTAGAGCTCAAAGGTGAGGCGGATCTTCTCATCGCGCTCGCCCGACACCAGCACCGAGACGCCGCCCAGGAACTCGGCCACGTCGAGGACACCACTATTCACTGCACTGCGATCGAACATCTCAAAGAGACGCACAAACATCTTGCGCGCGAGCGGGTCGTAGCGCCCTGACTGCGACAAGATTTTCTCCAGGCAGCGGTCGAACGTCGTGCGGTCGAGCGCACCCGTCGGACACGCCTGCGTGAACACGTTCACGAGCTGCGGCAACTCAAAGTCCGTCAGGTCGAGCTCGCGCATGAATTCATCATCGTCCTCATCGTCGTCTTGCTCGCTGCGGCCGTCCATGTCCGGATCGTCCTCGGTCTCGGCATCGTTGCCAATGGACTCGCGATGGTGGTGGTTCGTAAAGACGCGTCCACTGGTGGTGGTGGTGTCGTTACGGTGCTCGCTGTCGTCACTGTCGTACGAGTCGTGGTTCTCGAGACTCACTGACACTCGATGCGTCGTCCGATGCGGTGGTTTCCGGTCGCGCCGTGTGTGCCGATGATGCGCTTTCGATGCGCGGTGGTGCGACGCGTGCTGCTGCGGGCCGCGCTTCGCTGTCCCTGCTTTCGCACCAGCAGCCGTGTGGTTACTGCTGCTATCCTCGCCATCACTTTCGCTGCCCTCAAAGATGACAGCGTACACTCCGTCTTCAAACAGCTCCGGCGATCGCGTCAGGAACGAGAGCGGATACACAACCTGGTGCTCCGGATCTTTCACCGCAACGGGCGCACCGATCGCCTTGCTGCCACTCGCGCCGCCATTACCGCTGTGCCCTGCTTTGCGGTTCGCAGCTGAAGACGAAGTGCCATCACTACTGAGCTGGAAGCCCGCAGCAATGCAGCGCTGGAGCTCTTCGAGTGGGAGGGTCGGATACACGAGCACTTCAAGCACGTGGCCGCGGAATGCGAGCGAGACCGTGCTCACGTGCAACGCAGGCTGCGCGTGTGAATGCGGATGCGGACGCATTTGCTACCTGCCTGTCTGCCTGTGATCTGCTGCTGTTGTAGCGAGGGAGAGAGAGAGAGAGAGCGGCAGGCGTCGGTCGCTCTTTCCTTCCTTCCTTCCTGCCTGGTGGCGCTTCCTTAAGATGGAATGTGATCTTCCTCTCGCAAGTGGACAATAGGAGATTGTGGTCGAAAAATGATGTCGCCCATCCCTTTTGTACACATAAATCCGGTAAATGACCTTTGCTTTGTCCTTTTTGCACGAGTATCCGGATATTATCGGACAGGTTTGGGCGGGAGCAAAGCAAAGCAATGCGGCGACGGCGGCTGGCGCTGCGGCAGATCGCCGAGACGACGCAGGACCTGAGCGACATCGACGGGAGCGATAGCGACACGCAGGACCAACAGCAGCCACAGTCTGCAGACGCGCCGACTTTCAACCTACTCACGGTCACCACCGGGCCCGCAGCCGTGGCATCCACAGCGAACCTGCTCAGCGACGACGATGTCGATGACGCAACGCTGCTGAAAAATGAGCGCTCGACGCGGTCCTCGCCAATGAAAAGCGCGCCCAAAAAGTCAGTACACAGCGTCAACGATGATATTACTGAGGACAGGAAGACGACGGCAACAGGCAGCAGCAACAGTAGCATCTTCCATTTATACCAGGAGGGGCTCGCGCCGGACCAAGTGCTGCAGCTCGCGTTCACACGACGACGGGTACGAACGAGCTCTGCATTGAGGTGGTTGTGGTCGCGTTGCTGCTGATGTGTACTAATCCCACTCTGTACATGATGCTTGGGATCGTAGGCACCGCGCTCATTGCGCTTGAAGAACACGAAACCTGGTGATGACTTCGTGCTGCCGCTTCCGACCCTCAGCATCAAGGACCTGCTGCCGTCAGCCGACGTGGACCTTCGCGATCTCTTCGCCAGTAACGCAGCTTCAGCAGCATTGCTACCGTCAGCATCTGCGTTATCAGCTACGAACAAGAGTGTAAGCGAGTTTGCGATCAATGCACCGTCATCACGCGGCGCCACGCGGGACGTGTTCGCAAGTGCAAAGGCGCACTTCTACACACCCGAAGTAGCGTCGCTCGAAGAGCGAAGGTCCTGGTGCGTGGTTTCTGAAAGCGAGTGGCATCAGCTCTATCAAGAGCTTCAGAAGGAACACAATGTAGCATCTGTCAGAAACCGCTCGTCAAAGCATCAACAGCCAATGACACCGAGCTTCAACGCTGTTTGCATGCTGCTGAGAGATTGCCACAGCGACGCACTCGCACACTTTGTGTGGGAGTCGTTGCTGCTCCCAGTGCTAGAGACGCTACTCGCATCGTCAGCATCGTCACTGCCGCAAGACCGAGACAACCGCACACAAGTGCTCTTGAGACTGCTGCTGCGGCAGAACTGCTTCCGAGCGATGGTGCCGAAGGAGTTCCGCGCAAGAGTCTGCGCGAAGCGATTGCGCGACCAGCTCAGCGACGCCGCATTTGGCGCTCATGTGGAGTTGCAACTGCTTGCGCTCTACCATAGCAATCGCCAGAATGAGTAGCTTGTCAGTGCGTGTGATGGTGTATTCGAAATGCTGAGCGATAGTTATGATAATGCGTGAAGACCAGCCATTGACCATTACATTCTCCACACACACAGCTCGATTGAACCACAGCCGCCCCATTGCACTTGGCTATGTCCCTCTAACCACAAGTGTCGATCAGGAAGTCATTTTGCAAAAGCGACTGAGAGCACGAGAGCGGCCGAACAATTAAGCGAGCTAAAGCGCCATGAACGTCAACACGTACTCGCGCATGATGAGCACGCCTCTCCTTTTCAAGAAGCCGGCGGCGACAGACGCACAGCTAAACAAACTTTCTAACGATTCCTCGTCGTCGTCGTCGTCGGACGAAGACGAAGTCGACAAGTCACATGCGGCAAGCCGCCGTCGCCAGCATCACCATCATGACCACGGCACTGCAAGCGGCGGAACGCGACGTCATGACCGTGAACGAGAGAGTAGCAGACGCGTCTCAGTAGCTGATAGCGATGCAACGCGGCCATCGTCTTCATCGTCGGCGGCTGCGCTGGAGCACCAGCTCGCGCTTGTAGACCTCGACAAAAAGAAGCTCGAGCGGCAGCGCGCGACGCTCGAAAATGTGCGGCTAGCGATCGAGAACCTCAAGCTCGCGCGCGATTATGGCATCCTCAGGCAGGAGGAATTCGTCGCCAAGGGCCGCGAGCTCATCGAGAGCAGCAGCAACGTGGACGCGAGCACCAACAAGTCAGTCGTGGTGTTCCAATACACGAAGCAATAAGCATGCCATGCTATTGGACATGGAGATGGTGCCGAAAGAGTGGACCAAAGGAGCCAGCACCCAGCTGATAGCTCCCTCGAGGGACCCAGAATCGATTTGGCCAGCAACCTCAATAAACAAACAGACAGAGCTTCAGATCGCAAAACTAGAGCGAGCGAGCAATGAACAACATGATGTTTAGCGTACCAGGTGGCCCTTTGAAAAAGAGCGCTGTTGCCAAGGTGGCACCACCAGCGCCTGAGCGTGATGCCAGCGACATCTCGTCCGACGACGAGCGCGCAGTGGCATCATCGCCACCAAGACAGCAGCAGCACCGCCGCCACCGGCACCACGAGACTGCACATGAGGAACGCCACCGCCATCACCACCGCCGTCCTGATCACGCGGACGAGCAAGAGAGAGAACAGCAGCAACAAGAGCGCAGAAGCCGAGCCGCGACCCTGAGCACGAGGCCTACAGCGCTGGAGCAGCAGCTGGGGGCGATCGAACTGGACATGAAGAAGCTCGAGCGTCAGCGTGCGACGCTCGAGAACCTCAAGCTGGCACTCGACTACGGCGTCGTGACGCAGGAACAGTTTGTCGAGCGCGCACGACAGGTGATGGAGATCGACGAGGCGCCGAAAGGTGCAAAGTCCGTTGTGATTTTTAAGTATAGCTAGTTTAGCTACATACATATAGCGAAGTAGACCGCGATGAGGTACTATGTCCGCAAGCGCAGCGAAGGTCATACATAGATTTTGCGTTGTTGCTTTCTTCTAGTTTTCATCCCGTCATAACAATTATTGCTTTTACCTGACATAAAATATTATTTATGATGAAGATACAACACAGAAACTCTCCAAATCGGGCAACTTATTTAGTATATACAATACAAGTAGGCTATGCAGGTTCTTGTTTCAACGCCCTTAACCTCTTGCCGCTCATTTATTACCGCCACGTCAAAGTTAGCAAAGTCGACACAAAAGAAGCATGGCAGCGCGCGAGGTCCACGATGTCAGCGGGGGCCTCGCTGCTGTTGTCGGCGCTGCCGTTCCATTCCCTGAAAGCGCTGATGCAGCAGGTCACCAGACACACGCTCCCGGTGTGCAACGAGGTACGGCGAGGCGCTCGTCGTCCCGCTCGACACGCAGCGCTGGCGTCGAAGCGACGACTGCGAGCGGCGGTGGCTCGGAGCTGCTTGCGGCGGTGGCCACGGCCGCCAGCTACAGCGTGCAAGAAGATACCGGTGATTGCGATGCTGACGGTGATGAAGACTACATCCCTAGCACCAGCGCCACCACTGCCACCGTGGCCCCCGCGCCAGCAGCGCTGAAAAATGGGAAAATGCCGCTTGTCACGCGCCTCGACGCTCTTGTGCAGGTGCCCGAGATGGAGCAGCGCGTGTTTGATACGTGGGAACACTTCCACGCGTACTTACAGGCGTATGGGCAGAAGACCTTCCAGGTGCAACACTGGCTTCATTCTCAGGTTCTTTGGGTCTCTTGGCATGAGAGCTGACGGTGTCTATGATCTTTTGTGTTTCTCAATTGTAGCTCTACAGCGTTCGGTCGGCGACGCCCTCAGCACGACGGAACAACTTGGTGAATAAGAAACAAGTGCCGCAGCTCCAGAAGCTCATTCCCGAGCAGTTTGTCCACTACGTCAAGACGATCACATGCACGCACGGAGGCAAGCCGCGACCGAGAAGCACGGGCGTGCGACCCAACCACCAGCACCGCGCCATGGAGTGTCCCGCCCAGGTGTGTTGTCCTCTCCTAAGCCTTGGCTTTGACTCATTTGTTCTGGACTGGTATACTAATCGGTTGTGCTCCCCATGTCACTTTAGATTAACGCGTGCGTGAAGAAGGACCCGGACGGCATCTGGCGCGTGCACGTGACGAACCAGCACGCGTGGCACAACCACGAGCTGAGCGACGCGATCTACAACGGATACCCAGAGGTGCGCAACGCGCTGAGCGCCGAGGTGCTGGCGACCGTCAACATTCTGCGCAAGGCTGAGGCCAAGCGCAAGAAGATCCTCGAGTACATCGTCGAGAACACACCCAACAAGCCCAAGATGAAGGACGTGCACAACCTCCTGTCCAAGCTCAAGCAGAAGGACGCCGTGGCGCTCGTGTGAACGCAAAGATGTTGAGTTTCTTTTGCCTAGTTAGTTGTGGGTTTGCTACTATTTCTGTTTATAAACCATTCCTTGGTCTCGTGGCTCTGGTGTTGCATGACTGACATCGCACGGACTGCGAATCAATCCATGGGTGTGTGGGTTACTGGCTGTGAATGTCCGTTAGCTCTTGCTCTCGCTTTGCTGAAGGCTTGGCCTCGCGAGGTCTCCTTCTCTTGGCGATAGAAAGCTACTCGGCGCCCCTGCTCACAACGCCACCACCAAGAGCTACAACCAAGAACGACCGCTGGTTACGCATGTGGGTAGAGATGACGTCAGCGTCAGCCGGGCCTGCGACAGCAGCCAAACCAGAAAGAGCTTAGGGCCCGTGGCGGCTGCAGATCAGACGAATAGAATTCGTGTGATAGCGAGAATGGCCTTGTCACTTGGATTGCGTACAGCTATATTACCTGTACATTGTGCAAATTTCGCAACATCTTCTAACGAAACACGCCTCGTGGTTCTGAGCGCTCGCGTATAGCCTTCGACCATGGGGGTCGCCGCGCACATGTCATCCATGATGAACAGCTTTCCAGGCGAGGACAGCACTTTCCTGGTGAAATTGACGGAGTCCTCCACGAGTACCCGGTTGTCGACCACCACATACTTGTCGTGAGCTATGAAGTGTATGGCCGTGTCGACAAACACAAGTACTCCAGCCTCCACCATTTTGCGTACTTGTATTCCATTGCTCTTCATTTGTGTGTTGTCGATGAGAACGCAAACGGTAGTACCAGGACGGCGATGGGCGCGAGCGTTCTCGCTTACCAGTGGGAACAGGGTCAACGGGTACATGCACACGTCAGCACTGACCCTGGCGCTCCGCAGCAGCGCGATGATCCGATCCAGGTACGTGGCGGAGCGGGAACGCTAGGGAAATACAGCACCTTCAGGTGCGTCTGTACACCCGTGCGCGTGATGAAGTGCTCCAAGTTCAGCAACTCGTGAAGTCGAAGCACCTCTGGTTTCCTGCTCTCTCGCGGGCATCAACTAGCAGTTCGGCTGCACTCCACGCGAGATCAGGAGACCAAGAGTATTGTTGGACTGCGTTGCGGTCGAGGAAATGGTCGGCGACGGTGGCACCGGTTGCAACGAGCGACCTTGAAAGAATTCACGCGGCGCCGAGAGCGAGACGTCATCGGTGGCCGAGTCATGAGCTGGTGTCGCTGGACGGCTGGTTAGTAGTTGCGGAAGCGTGAAGACCTGCCAGACAGCGTTCGCCTAGAACGTTCGGCTTGTTTCTATTTGAAGGAGTGTTTGCTAATCAGTATGAGTGAAGGTCCCTTCTTGTCACACTCGCCTCGTCTCGTCTTGGTCTTGGCCTCAGTCTCGACGGTGGACGACACGAGAAGCAAAAGCTCAAGAGCTTCTCAGATTCGCATTTGCGCCATCGAGAGCAAGTCGAGAGCAGCTTCCGTCAAACTACACGACAAGTAACAGCAGCTTAGAACAAGCACAAATGGCGACCAGCACCAGTCCGTGGAACATCATCCAGCCGAGCGCAGCCCCCGCTGCGAGCATCCCAAGCGAAGTGCAGACGACGACGACCACTACAAGCAGCAAGGCCATGCAGGACATCATGGATGAAGCGCTGGCGCTCAAGCTCTACGAAGAGGAGTGTCGCACTCTCGAGCGTGAGATCAACGCTTCGCACTACAGCAGCAACAGCGCATTTGCACACATGCAAGCGAGAGACACACGAGACCGCGAGACGCAGCTGCTTGGCGCACATAGCTTTGCGGATTTCGAGGATTATGAAGAGTACTACGAGGAGGTGGAGGGCGAGCAGAAACCGATTCGTCCGAATGGCGACAGTGAGGCTCGTCCGCTGCAGGTTCCAGTGACAACAGCCCCGACTTCAAAGCCAGCGACGACAGCGAAGCCAGCAGCGTTCAAGCCGTTTCCGGGGATGAAGAAGCAGCAGTACGACCGCTCGCTCGTGGTCGACGACGCTGGCAAAGGGTACAACTCGATCCGCGAGTCCCTTCGCAAGCAGCAGAAGAACGAGAAGAACGGCCTTTCCGGGCGTGTTGAGGCGGAGAAGCACGCGACGCGCAACGGCGTGCTTGACGAGCGCACGGAGCGCATCCTGCAGAAGATGATCAACCGCGCCGAGCTGGACGAAGTACACGGCTGTGTGCAGTCGGGCAAGGAGGCACACGTGTACTTTGCGGTTGGCACGGATGAGGAGACGATGAAGGAGCGTCAGTTCGCTGTCAAGGTATTCAAGACGACGCTGAATGAGTTCAGCAACCGCCACGAGTACGTGACAGGCGACCGGCGCTTCGATATGCACTTCGTGAAAAAGAGTATGCGTCGGCAGCTGCAGACGTGGACCGAGAAGGAATACAGGAACCTCTGTCGCGCAGTCAAGTACATCCGCGCGCCGCAGCCATTCTTGTTCAAGGAACACGTGCTCGTCATGGACTTCATTGGAGACAACGGGTACCCGGCTCCTACACTCAAGGACGCTACGCTCACAGAGACACAGCTGGGTCACGCCTACGCAGACATCCTCCAGGCTGTGCGCACGCTCTACCAGGACGCGCACCTGGTGCACGCGGACCTGAGCGAGTACAACATTTTATTTCACAAGCAAAAGTGCTGGATCATCGACTTTGGCCAGGCGACGGACCGCACACACCCAGAGTTCAGCGAGTACCTGAAGCGCGATCTGCAGAATGTGCACCGGTACTTCGAGAAGGCGGGTCTGCAGGAAGCCACGACCGAGCATGTGGGGTTGCTGTCGCTGGACGCTGCCTACGACTTCGTCACGTCAGAGACCCCGTTGGCTGTGGTGAACGCATTCCCACCGCTGAAGGACATGCTGAACAAGAAGAGAAGCCAGCAGCCTCACCCGCAGTAAGTGACAACAGTAACAACAGCGCAAGAGCTCCGGATAATCCTCGCATACATGAATAATTTCTTTTTACACCATCTTGATATTGGTCAATCACCATTTTTCAATTTACAAATGTGAGGTCAGCCAGCACCTTAATCCACCACCCTCGGGACCGCGTGCTGCAAGCGGTGCAGCAGCGTCGCGACCGACCACACGAACACGTAGCCCGAGATGAAGACGTTGACACCAAAGACGCAGATCACGACCACGATTAACAGCATCAACAGGTACAACAGCGCGCGGTACACTTGCTGCTGGAACGTTAGAGGACCCGAGAAAATCGGCAGCTCGTAGCACGCATAGTGACTACACACACAAGTACAACAACACGTATGGATACACAGCTCAGCTCATATCGGAGCATTATCAGCAACAACACTAGCTTTCTGTATACACGTGCCTGGGCTCCCACACACCCGCGCAGACCCAGCAAAACTCAAAGCGACAGCCTGTGCACTTGATGTGGTTGCACCTGTAAGCAGTAGACGGAGAGATCGGCAGATGAGGACACTATAACGCATATGCAGCTACTTCCGTGCTCATATCAACGCACCCTTCGGCTTTCCAGATGCGCATCTTGCACTGCGGACACGGCCGCACCGCCTGCCTGTTGCCCACTGATTTCTCCCACTCGAGGTACGACGGGTCCTCCTCCCTCATGGTGCAGAACCAGAAGCGATGTGAGAAGCCGCGGCAGCGGAAGCAGCCGACCGCATTGCATTTGGGGCACGTGAAGTTGTCCATTGACTTGCAGATAATGAGCTCCTCGCACCCGGGCCTTGGACACCAGCGCGCACTCGGGTTCTTCTCGTCCTATGTGTAGAAGCACCAAGTGCATTCGTAAGCAGTGTGTACATATACATGGTGTAAGCTACAGCCAGCGTAGAATAAACAGCGTACCCGCTTGCGCTTGAGTGTGGTCTGGAACTGCAGCAGCATCGCCTCGCCGCAGATCAGCTTGATGTCGCGCTTACACAGCCAGAGCCTGCACGTGAGTACTGGACATACGAGCTGGTCTACGTATCATATACAAATGCATTTATATGAGAATGTTAGCGTTACGACAATTATCGCCAGGCTTTTGGTGTCCATAATGCGTACCGTCCTCCACTTCCTTTGCCTGAATCTTCATGGCGGTGTACTGCTTTATACAGTCTACACGCATCCAACTGTTGTGAGCCACACATACACACACACATAGCGACAGCTACTAGCACACACAGATCATACACTTCAACACACGCACCGGTGCAGAACTTGTGCTCGCACGATAGCTTCGCGAACGTGGGCTCGCCGTCCTCGTCTTCTTGTCTTTGCTGCTGCTCATCGTTACGACGAGAAGCAGAGAACCGCCTCTGCCGCTGGTCGCGCGTCTTCTTCGCCTCTTTGATCCCGAGTACGGGTAGCTTGTCCAGGCAGATCGGACAGGTCTTCGGTGCTACGACGTGCGCTGCGAGCCGCCGGTAGCCTCGCACGAGGCCACGGAAGAAGAGCGACATGTCTTGTTTCTTGCTTTCGCGCTTTATAAGCTACAGCAGAGGGTATTAAATTTTAGATCGGGAACCTGTGAAAATGAATACACGGCTGATCGCCCTCTTTGTCTGTAAAAGTGTGAGCCCTTGTTTTGTTATCGAACACACCTCGTTTCGTAAAAAAGCCCAGTTTTCGCTCAAGATAGCTAGAATCGCTACTCAAGAATAGACAGATTTAAACTAGAGCTTGGAAAGCTGAAAGAAACAAAAAAGAAACAAAAAGCGCACGAGCGAGAGAGAAGCGAGCGAGCGAGCGAGGATGGCGAGCTGGATCCCGTGGAGCATGCTGCTGTCGATGCTGCCGGCGAGCGCAGCCGACCTCGTGAAGGAAGAGGAGCGCGAGCGGCGTCGCGAGGAGATCGTGCGCTGGCTGCGGGAGATCTCGCGGTTCGTCGCGCAGTGGTCCGTGCGCATCGCACAGGTGAGTTCGTTGAAGGGCAACTCGAGCAGCTCATTTGGTCCACACTGCTAGGAATGCTCACCTGTTGTTGCTACTGCTGTATATACTCCCTGTAATAGGTGCTCGCAGTGGTCTCGGTGCTCTTCGCCACGGCGACAATCCTGTATAGCCTGGTGTACTATTTGGTGATCCCGTCGCGGCTGCACGAGCAGGAGATCTTCTTTGACTACGGCAACCACGCAGCGCTTACGAGGGACGGGTTCGACCGGGTCACACTGCCCACCGCTAAGCTCAACCTACTGGATCCGGTGCACCAGTGGGAGTCGTCGCCGCTGGTCACGCTCCCGACGCAGCCGTCGTCTGTGCTGGTCCCTGGGGTCAAGTACGACATCTTCATTGAGCTCACCGTGCCCGAATCTCGCCCGAACGTGGACATTGGTATGTTCATGGTCTCCACCACGCTCAAGTCCGTGGGCAGTGAGCACCTGGCGTCCAGCTCGCGGCCGGCGATCGTGCACGACTCGCACTCGCTCGTGCGATGGCTGCGTGTTGGTGCATTGGCGATCTCGCATGCAATGGGGTTCACGGAGCCGTCGCAGGTGATCGACATCTTGGCGATCAATGGCATAACGGAGAGCAAAGCGCACCCGTTGACCTCGGTGACGGTCACGCTGAACCACCCAGAGGTGCAGATTTACGCGGCCAAGCTCACGATTATCGCGCAACTCTCGGGTGTGCGCTACCTCATGTACCACTGGTCGGTCTCAACGGCCGTGCTCGTGATCCTCAACATCGTGTTCGTCGAAGTCATCGCTCTCGTGATCCTGCTTGCGTTCTACAACCTGCCGGCCATCATTGAAGACGAAGAAGTGAAACGGAACGAGCATGAAAATGTATACGGAAAGTCAAAGTCGAATTCGTCGCGCATGGACCAGGGCGAGCTCTTTGAGCAGCACCGCAGCGGCGGCATCCCACCGATCCACGTCGAGCGCAAGATCAAGGCCGAGCCGATTGAGTCCGCGACGCTGCTCGACGAAGCGGTGGCGCTCGCAGCGCTCAAGGAGGAGAATGACGAGGAGATGCGCTTGCGCTACCGCACGACCACTTCGAGCGACATGGACGAGTAGGGAGAGAAGGAGAGAGAGAGAGAGAGAGAGAGAGAGAGAGCCTCTGTTTTGGTCGGGTGTTGCTACGCACGTGAGGCACGCGGTGGGCATGCGGTTATAGTGATTCGCACGTTTTGATATTTGGCTTGGTGAATGAATGAGTGAAGGAGGCCGCGTGGACACATTCGTTCTGCTTGCTGTCCACCCTTTTTATATTATATAAAAGGTTTACCTGTCTTGCAAACGATGTACTTTCGATTGCGATTCAAAAGCAAAATGTCCACAATCATCAGATATAGAGGTTTTCCAAATCGAGCGTTCCAGGAACGTTCGCTGCGGTGACAGGGAATGATGGTACGAATCGCTGAATGAAGGCTGACGCATCAGATTCTACCCATCTGGTAGCAGCCTTCGTACGCATAGCGCTCGTTCGTTCACTACGCAACTCACCACGCATCACGCACACGCCCAATCGCACATCACAGGTCATTAACATGTCCGCTTCCACCATCCAGTCCCCGTGGAAACAGCTCAATCCCCCTGCTCCTACCGCGGCAGCTACAGTAACAAACCAATCTGACGCCATCTCCGAAGTCACGTCACCACGCACGATGCAGCAAATCATGGACGAGGAACTCGCGCGCAAGCTCTACGAGGACGAGTGCAAGGCGCAGGAAGCGCGCATCGCGCTGGACGCTATTGCCGCTCAAGAACTCGCAGCCTTGGAAGATGAAGAGGCCATCAGCAACAGCGACTACGAAGAAGCTCATGATGAAGATGAAGATGACGAAGACGACTATGATGACTACATGGACTCGTACTCGGTCGGCAGCGGCAAGAGCGCACAGATGATCGGTCAGTACGTGCCGCTCGCGAACTCGACCAAGGGCTTCAACTCACTGCGCGAGACTATGCGTCGCCAAGACAAGGGCGACACGCGCAAGGGCTCGACGCGCAGTGTGCTCGACTCGGGTAAGTTCGCGAGTAAAGACAGCGCGTTCGACGAGCGCACGCGCATGGTGCTGCTCAAGCTCATGAACCGCGACAAACTGGACACCGTGCATGAGCGTATCAACACGGGCAAGGAGGCCAACACGTACCGCGCCGTGGGCAGTGACGCCGAGACGGGGCGTGAGCTCCAGTTCGCCGTCAAGCTCTTCAAGACGTCGCGCGGTGACTTCACCAAGTCGAACGAGTGCGACCCGAGCGGTCGCGTGTACAACGAGAACTTTATCAAGAAGACGCTGCGCCGACAGCTCAAGGAGTGGACTGAGAAGGAGTACAAGAACCTGCTCCGAGCCGCGAGTTGCGGCGTGCAGGCGCCCAAGCCGCTGCTCTTCAAGGACCACGTGCTGGTCATGCACTTTGTGGGCGATACCGCTGAGGGCGAGGGCTCGCCAGCGCCTAAGCTACGCGACGCCGTGCTCACAAAGGCGCAGCTCGTACACGCCTACGTGGACGTCATGCGCTCGGTGCGCACGCTTTACCAGAGCGCGCAGCTCGTGCACTCGCGCTTGAGCGAGTCTAACATCCTCTATCACGACGACCGCTGCTGGCTTGTGGACTTCAGCGAGGCCACAGAGCGCTCGAACCCAGGTCACGAGGAGCTGCTGGACCAGGATCTGGTCAAGATTCACACCTTCTTTCAGGGAAAAGGCGTGCGCCGTGTGGCCAAGGATGCTCTGGGCATGCTCTCGGTGGCCAGCGCCAAGGAGTTCGTGATATCGGAGGACCCGGAGAGTTTACTCAAGTACTACTCGGCACTGCGAGAGCTCCTCTTGGCCAAACAAGCCTAATTGTCATCACTCCAGCTCCTTTACTCTGTATACATTACCTTGCTTAAGCTCACACAATCCAAACCAGTATTTCTATTGCACCTTTGTGGCAACCGGGTCTGCTTACTCGAATGACTCTCGACGCTCAGGCTCGCCACTTACCTGGGCTTCGCCTCTTCACTGTACCGCGTGCTTGCAGTCAACTACCAACGGGTCGCCCCATGCTGTCCACAGACGAGCACAATTCAAGCGAGTGAAGCATCATATACCCTAAAATGCATGTCAAAGGCGGCCCAAATGTGCGCACGGTACTACCAAACCCTCTTGAATTTGATAGCACCGCCTTTGACATGCATTTTAGGGTATGCAAGTTGAAGCAGGTCTACGCATTTGTAGGAAGCAGGTATATATCCTCTTTACAATAAGTATAGTTTTAGCTATGCCTATCTTCTTTATATTTTAATACAAGTCACTACGCAATTATAGAGGTACATCTCGATCCTGTCTAAAGTAGTGATTGCTTTTACTCTTTTAGAATGTTTATACAAACTCCAAGCTACCAATTCACTTTAGACGTACGATTTTATTCATCGAACAGCGATTAGCAGAATGACACTTCATTTACCCATTTATAGCTATCACTTGAGTCTTGCTTGCGGCTCAAAGTTTTTGCATTTGTAATTTACAATCGCTGATAAGTTACCGGTTTTAGGCGAGCTGTGTGTCGCCCCACAGCAAGTGCAAATGTAGGCCAGTCCACATCTTTTGGTGAGATGGAAAAGGACACACGCGCCAAAAAGTCTCGAGCAAGGCACGCGTACGTCGACGGATCAACAGGCAGGCAGACCTCAGGCGAGGATGGCGAGCACTGAGACGTTCGAAGCGCTCGTGCAGGTGGACGAGGGCGTGCTGGCGACCTCCGCGCCGCTCGCGATCGAGACGCTCGAACGAGTGCTACGTCTGGTGCGTCCGTAGCTCTACGATTACCGGCGCTGGCGCGTGACGACCGACACTGACCTGTCCGTGGTTCTCTACTTACTGTGCATGTGCCGTTGTGTGTAGGTTCACGATGGCATGCGCGGTATGCCGAGCGTGCAACAGCAGATCGAGGACCTGCGCGTCAAGTTCACGGAGAAAAAGTAAGCGTCGTGTCGCTTGTGTCTGTATATTGAGCTCCTTGGTGTTGCAAGGCCACGCATTGTCAACGGGCTCTGCAGCGCGCGCGAAAGTCAATAGAGTGGCTCACTAATGGGTGGGTGCGTGCAATTCGAATGATTGCGCTTATTTGATCCATTCGTATAGGATCGTCGGGGCGGCGTTCGTGATGGACCAGATGCTGGCGCTGCTGAAGAAAGACCCCCGCGCGCTCGAGTATTTCAAGTCTAGTATCGTTGCAGGTACGTCATATACGCTATATAATCGATCCGCAATGATGGAAAGAGACTCAAGTTCCATGTCTAATTTGTCTGATTTGAGTGTTTCCTCTCCTATTCAGCTTTGACAGGAAAAGAGCTGCAGTCGTTCTTCAGTGGCGTTGAGGCACCATCCTCCTTTGCTACTAACAGCAGCGTCACCGGCGGTGATTCGGACGAGCCAGAAAGCGTGGATAGCATCCGTGTCACGCGGCCCCGCACGCGGTCGGGCAGTCTTTCGACGCCAGACGGCAAGCCCTCGGGCTCACAGCGCAAGCGGTCTCTCAAACCAGGCTCGCCCTCACAGGATAGCAAGAAAGTCAAGAGCGAGCCAAACTCAAGAACGTCTGCTGGTAAGCAGCAGAGCCATGCGATTGAGATCCTGGACGATGAGGAAGAACAAGAGTACGCCAAGCACCCGATCTACACCGTGCCGACGCACTGGGAAGAGCTCTACCACAAGCAGGTGGAGATTATCAACATCAACTCGCCTGGGGCGAGAGAACGCATCCAGGCGCTCCGGTTCGCCGGCACCCCGTTCGTGCTCGAGGGTCACAAGGGCTGGATGAAGTTTAGCGAAGGCTGGGTGAAGCCCAACGGCACGCTTGACACGGACGCGTTCCTGCGTGGCATCCACGACGTGAAAGTACCCGTGATCGAGCGAAACTATGAGGAGTCGAATCCGATCAAGACCCACCTGGCGCTGAGCCACTACGTGAAGAACTACTGGGAGCAGGGCAAGGCCGAGTACTACATGCACCAGTGGCAGTTCCCGCTGAACCCGAGGGTCGCCAAGGCGCTCTGCTATAAGTGCGAAGAGCTGCCCGTGATCGGCGACAACCTTCTGCTCTACTGGCTCGACGCCGTGCGCGGCGATAACCCGCTTCAGTACTTCTTCATGGGCCAGAGCAGCACAAACAGTCGCATGCACCAGGACCCTGGTGGCCTCGACATCACGATCGCGCCAATCGTGGGTACGAAGCGCGTGTCCATGCTCCATCGCTCGGCCGCAAAGCTCGACTCGGTCCACGAAACGGTGAATTTCCACGACGTGGACCTCAACAGCTCGCCTTTGCTGGCGTTTCTTCCGGCGTGGCAGGTGGACATCAAGCCCGGCCAGATTTTGTTCATGCCTGAGGGCACATTCCACGCCTGTGAGAACATCACGGCGTGCCTGTCGTACCACCGCTTCCATGTGGACTCGGTGAACCTCCCGGGCTTCTTGGCGTCCTTTCTAGCACAGGACTCGCCGTCGATCAACCACGCGGAGATCCTGTGGAACGCGGCGCACGACCTCATGTCAACGCTCGAGGTGAACTACCACGCGAACGGCCAGGGCATCGACGACCAGGTCTCGACGCTACGTAAGCTCGACGCGCTCCGCGCACTCCGCCACGTCGCTCGCGTGCTTTCGCTGGAAGACGTCGTGCCCACGGAGGACTCGTGGGACTGGGCGAAGCTGCTGGAAGATATCGACTACCTGCTCGGCCGCATCGACGTGCGCTCCATGCAGCGAGCCAAGAAGAACAGCAACCACCCGGCGCTGGCCTCGGGCAGCACGGCTGGGATCGTGCTAGCGTCGTCATCGTCGAATGCCCAGGCCGCAGTGATGAAGGCCAAGAAGATCTCGGCGCTGTCAGCAGCGACGCACTGGGACCAGCTGGCACTGAAAGTCGGGCATGTCATTGGCGTCCAGGTATTTGAGAAGCGCAACAGGGCCGAGGTGCTGCGCGTGGAGCTCAACATGGAGCTCGTGCAGGTGCACTACGTGGACTGGGGGAGCATCTACGACGAGTTCTTACCCGTGAGCGCACTCTACCGGTCCGGAGGGCGGTCGTCGAAGAAAGTGCGGTACCAGAAGGCGCCCGAGGTACACGAGCAAGTCTGGGCTGTCTGGGGCAGCACGGGCCAGTTCTACAACGCCGTGGTGCTCAAGGTTGTGCGCACTAACGCGTGCTTGGTGCACTACCTCAAGTACGAAAAGGACTGGGACCAGTGGATCCTGCCCGGCAATATCTTCAAGAACTACAGCTTGAAGAACGCCGCGGCCAGACAAACCAGCAGCAGCTAGGCTACTGTGCTGTGATGATAAACTGGGGGCTGGGGTTGGGAACTGTACCAAGGCAAGGCTGGGGCTGGGGACAACATGGACAGGAAGGTGCTGTACAACCATTTTGGTGATACTTGTCCAAATAAAAAAAAGAGCGAATCCAAATCCAAATCCAAACCACGCCACATTAACTACATACGCTCGCTCGCTCGTTCTCTCTCGCTTTCTCCTTCGACTCATTGCTCTGGGCTCGCGTTCTCTTCCTCCTCTGCATGTGGCGACCCCTTCACCACCTCCGATTCGACTTCTTCTTTCAGAGCTTGTGGCTCAGTCACTTCAGGAGCTTCTGGTGCGACAGTGGCAACAACGGTGGCGCTTGGGGTCTTGAGCTTCTGCGGCACCACGACGGTGCTCAGCTGAGGCTGTTGCTGCTGCTGCTGTTGTTGTTGCTGCGAGTCGCGCTTCTTGATTGCGCCACCAGCGCCGCCGCTCGCGTCCTTGGTGATAATCACCTTGGGGTGGTGCTGTGGGCCAGCCGAGGCGCGGATCCCAAAGTTCGCGAGGTCTTCCTCGGCCACACCGGGGTGCTGCATCGAGATCGCCGAGAACGACGGCAGCTCGTGCTTGTCCGGGTACTTGTCCACGAGTCCGAGCGCGTAGAACGGGTGACGACTCAAGTCGTATACGTGATAGCAGCGCACCCTGTGGCGCTCATCGATGGCCGCGAGCTCCGTGATCACGTCGTGGGACTCAGGCAGCCAGTAGATCGGGTTCGCCGGCATGTACCAGAGTGCCGGATCACACCAAATGTCGTCCGGCAGGATCCCCGCCTCGATCATCTGGATCGACTGCGCGTAGACCTTGCGCCAGGCCGTGACCGCGTGCTTGGCGCGGCGTTTACGGGTCTGGCGGTACTTCTCCCAGGCCGCGCCCGTGCACACGCTCTCACTCATGGGCAACCAGTGGAGGCGCTCCCAGAGCTCGCGCCGCCAGACAAACTGGATCTTGAGCGTCGTGGCGAACCAGTTCTTGGCGCGGTCGTCGAGCTCGCTGTAGTTCACCACGTGCGAGTACAGTGGGCGGCGCTTGTACATCTCGTTCCAGGGTGTCTGCTTGTCCAGGGACTCGAGCACACCCAGGTCCAGGAACCGCGAGCTGTGCTTCATCTCGGTGATGTTGCGTCGCTCAGCGGGCCACACGAGGTTCTGTTTGATCACGAGGCTCTCTTCGACAAGCCCAGTCTTGCGCTTCTTGGGCGTCGGCTCGTCTGAGTTGTCAAGCGCTGCTTGAGCAGACGACTGCACATAGGGCCCGACATGCTGCAGTGGGGATGGCGCGCGCGCAGTCTTCTTGACCTTGGGCTTCTTGGGCAGAATCTTAGCGAGCTGCTGCTTGGCCTCGTCTGGGGTCTGGGCGCGCATGAAGGACGACGTCGGACCACCGTTCTTTGAGTGGTCGGCGTCCGTGTGATGGTGGTGGATGGGGACGAACCCGCGGTTGCTTGGGGTTCCTGCGTGCTGCTTGCTGCTGTTACCATCGTCGTCATTATCCTCGACGTGCGTGAACGTGACGGGTGAGAGCAGCTGCTTGGCCGCCAAATGGATCTCCTGCTCCTCTTCCTCGAGTGACTGGCGGTAGTAGTTCCCATGGTGCACGCCAACGCCCATGTTCCCAAACTTGCCGCCATTATTACTATTGCTAGAGCTTGGTGTCGAGCTTCGACCATTGTTAGTGGGCGTGTTGGAGGTCTTGACGTTGAGGCCGTACGGCATGTCGTGGCGAGACGAGGAGGACGAAGCATTGGGCGATGAGCTCGGGAGCGACGTCTGCACTTCCTCAATGGTCAGCAGCACGACGCGCTCATTCACCTGTTGCTGGTTCTGCTGCTGGTAGCTGTCGTTCTGCTGCATCTGGTACTCGAAGAGCGCGTCGAGCAGCAGCGCCATGTCGCCTCGACACGCGAACTTGCGCTTCAGAAAGTGCACGAAGCCGTCGGCATCAAAGAGCGAGGATGACTTGTTAGCGCCAGCGCTGCCCGAGCCAGAGTTGTCACCACCGCTTGGTGATGATCCAGTGTTGGTCTGTGCGCTAATGAGCGCGGTCTTGTGGCGCCGCGCCTCGGCCTCGGCCGACGTCGTGGCGCGCTGGGACTGGCGCAGGCGCGTTCTGAGCATCGCGATCATGTCGTTCAGCCCCTCTTGCTCGCGTTCGAGCATGTCCAGGCGCTCGCGGGCCGCCGCCGTGGAACCGTACCGAGTCGTGAGCTGTGCCGCGTCCTGCAGCGCGTGCGCGACGGCGGCAAGCGTGGCGCCCACGTGCTCCGAGGCGAGCGCGTCGCCGCCACGAGAGCCGTTGGGAGCAGACATCTTGTCGCTCGGATGGCGCTGGGGCTCTTGGGCTCTTGGGCTCAGGGAGGGGGGGACGGTGGGTGTATGGGCACTGGCCTTCGTGAGAACGGGCCAGAGGGGGTGGTGGTCGGTCTTCCTTCTTCTGCGAAGAGCTCCGAGTCTTTCTTTGGCTGGGATGCGGCAGGCAGGCAGTGAGGTCCGGCGGCCTCGCCTGTGCACAGCAAGCAAGCTCTTTTCTCACTTCGGTTCCTCAAGAGAACCACAAAAATCTGGGCTTTTTTGTGATTTTCTTTTGGGTTCAAGTGACAGAAATATTGGACATGTTGTATATCTATAAGTACAGGTAAATGTGACCAATCATTTTGGCTCGTTTTCAAATTGTAACTTGAGCAAGGGCCATCGATTCGACTTTCAAACAAGAAGAATACTAGAACTATCCAATTGTTCTTACATCTTCAATTTAACTGAGCGAATATAATATCTGCAGTTTAACACAAATGAGCTGCCCGCGAAGGAGGATGGGGCTCAGCATTGGAGATCGTCCACTGGATCGAACGGACCTGGCTGGACCGAGTGTGCCTCCTGCTCGGGCGTGTCAAGCATGATACCCGCGGTCGCAGCAGTGACGACCGCAATGCCCACTACGGCTGTGGCTGTGGTTCCGTCCTGTTGTTGTGGCTCCTCTGGCTGGCGCGAGAAGCTGAAGCCACCGGAGAAACTCAGGATCTTGCGGTCAGGCTTCGTCTCAGGAGCCGGTGGTGCCTTGCTTTGCTTGATCTTGCGCCACGTCCTGCGTGCATTGTGCTCTTTCAAGAGCGATAGAAGCAAGCGGTTCTGCTCGAGATCGATGGTTGAATAGCTGGCGAGAGGTTCTGAGGTGAACTGCTCAGCGCACGTGAGCGGCATCTCGTCGCTCTGTGACAGCGAAAGCAGAAAGTGAGCGTCATATGTGCAAGGAATGTTGCCTGGATGGATAAACACAGGTACACCTATGCACCATTGCAATAGCGTTGACGTCGGCGCCATAGATGATCAGCAGATACGCGATCGCGTAGAGATTCTTTCGACACGCGACATGCAGAGCTGTGAAGAGATCGCTCTGCCGCTGCATTTCCCATAAGCGAGTTCGTACGTTAATGATGTTGTGTAATAGTAAAGGGTATTCAGAAGCTCATAGTTCACACATCACCTGCCAGTTCACATCAGCGCCGGCCTCCATGAGGAAGCGAAGGAGTGGCTGTGCGGTCTCGGCTTTCTGCTCGTCAACGATCTCTTCAATGACGAAGTGTAGAATGTCACGCACCCCGATCTGCTCCATCTCAAAGCCGTGCGCCAGCATGAACCGCAGAATGTCCAGCCGGTTGCCCGTACACGCTGTTCGGAACATGCGCACCGAATAGAAGAGCAGCACGTGGTCCTTAGTAATAAACAGCAATAGCATGCAATGAGTCAGCAGCACAAAGCGTGTCTACACTAAGCACCACACATACGGACTCACCTCCTGCATGTGATCCAGCGCGCACTGGATCGCGCGCAAGTTGCCCTGCTGGACGTATTCGACCAGAAGCTTCCCGTTCGCGACGACGTTGTCCGCGGACTCGGGATCTCGCGCACGCATGCGCTCCAGCAGCTTCATCTCGTCCATGGGGCTGCCCACACAGCGGAACGCCATCGTCACCATTGCGTTTTATCGAGTGTATCAACTGGGGCTCTCAGACCAACGCAAGGGCGACAGGATCGCAGCGAGCGATCCAAAGGTAGATAGATCTGGCTTCTCATGATCGGGTCATGTTAGTCGTTTGCGAGCACGACCTTTCAGGAGCTCCGGACTCTCCCCGATATAGTGACAATATACTGACATCAATTAAATAGTGACATTCGCCATCACACACACAACCAACATCACACAGACAAGGGCAAGCAAGAAGGACAAGAAGATGGCGGCCGTGCTGTCGCTGAACGGCAAACCGCAGGTGATGCTGCGCGTGCAGGGCCAGCAGTTCGTGGAGGAGCAGCACCAGCTCAGCGGCGCGTCATCTGCACCGTCATCCTCAGCAGCATCGTCAGTCGCAGTGGGCGCAGCCACGCAACAGGTCATGCAGGTGCTCGGCGCGCTGACGCGCATCAAGATATCGGACGGCCGCATCGTCGTCGGGCGGCTCCACTGCTTCGACAAGCACCAGAACGTGATCCTCACGGATGCGCGCGAGTTCCCGCCGCTCTTTGGACCCGAAAAGCCGCTCAAGCACCAGAAGAAGGACGGCAGTAGCAACAACACCGAAAATGTGCTCTCCCAGCAGGACGAGGACGCCGCGTTCGAGAAGCACCGCAGCGAGACCACGAGCCGCTCGCTCGGCATGACACTCGTGCCCGGCAAGCACATCGTGTACATCAAAGTGCAGAAGACCAGCTAACAGCTCAATACAAAATACTGTACACACACACTGGAGATAGTCATCGTGCATTTGCTATTAACGATACTGCTATGGCTCGGCGAGCGCCTTGACCGTGGCCTCGTCGATGAGCGCGTCAACGTTCGAAATCATCTCCTCCACGAGCGCGCGGCTGCACTCCTTCTCTGCCTCACTGTCTTCTGTGGCTGCAGTTGTACTGTTGTTTGCTGCGGTAGGGCGCCTTGGGCGCAGAATGAGCTCGGCGAAGAGCGTCGAGAGCAGCGCGGCGTCCATGCCGTTCTCGGACGCGTACACGTTCACGTCGTTCAGATGCGTGAGTATACACGCCAGCATTGCACTACACCAGAGTATCACAAGGAATGGTCGTTAGTATACACATTCGTATCAAAGAGCTCATTTGCATCCCACAAACTATACGTACAAGTTGCGGCGTGGCAGCGCCTCGACGAGCGCCTTGAGGTCCCGCTTGAGCGCGAACGGTGCGGCTTTGGCGCCCCTCGCAAGCGCCTGAAAGTCCTCAAACATCTCGAAGGGCACGACGGGTGCCTCGAGCTGCTTGAGCCAGAGCTTCACGACTGCCCCTGCTGTCACGGGGTTCAGCACGGCGTCCAGTTCTTCCAGCGTGGGTCTGCGGGTCGGGTCCGTCGAGAACTGGTTCAGGAACTTGAGACTCGTCTTCAGTATCATTGCAAGTTCATATCAAACGTCAGTCTGATCAATAGACATTCAGCGATAGTTCAGGCATGTATACCAAGCCTACCTTGAGCTTGGCGGCGTCAGGCTCTTGCTGGTAGAAGAGCTCGGTCTCAATCCCGGGCGTGGACTCGAAGATGTAGTGGATCGCGTATGTCACGGGCTTGGGCACGTTGTCGCCCGCGGTTACGAGCACGACACTATCACTCTCCATGGCGCTCGCGCGGCGCCTCAAGGCGATCGACTTGGACGACGCTGCGCGCTTGAGCTTCGAGCCACTGCCTGGTGCACCTGCTGCTGCTGAATTGGACCCTGACCCCATGTCCGGACGAGGGCTGTTAGCGCTACGCACCAAGAGCGAGTCGAGCGTATTGACCCACGTGACGGTCGTCTGCGGTGAGTCGGTCATGAGACTGTAGACGCGTGAAGACCGCGGTGTGGACGTGCGCTCCTGCTTATTGGCAGTGACGTCCTCCGTGCTGTTGTTGTTGCTATTATTGTGGTTGCTGCTGTTCTCCTCGTCAGACGAGACATAGTCGTCCGCGTAGTGCGTGCCCCAGCTGTTGCGGCACGTGATATCGAAGCGGCAGCCACGGTACTTTGGGTGGCTCGGCTTGCCGATGCGCTGGATCAGGCGCAGCGAGATCGAGCCGATCTCGCCCAGCGGCATTGGCCCCCATGCCGACTGCACCACATCAGCGTAGTACCGCACCTCGTTCGTCTTGGCGTACAATACGAAGTATCGCGAATTCCACTTTTTCATGCCTTTCATGCCGCGGCGCTGCTTCTGACGCAGCCAGCCTTCAAGCAGCACGCCGCTCCCAGGAGTTCCGAGAAAGGCGCCTGCCAGCTTGCGTTGTCCTGGGCTCAGCACATCCCCAGCGCTCATGGTTCCGCCACTACTCGCAGTCGCAGCCGCAGCCTCATAGGCGCGACGCGCCGCTGTGTCCTGAGGTGAGCCTAGAGACCGAGGAAACCCAGCCAGCTCGGATGCGTTGGGCGACTGCTTCAGGCGACTGGTACGGCGGTTAATCAGTGGCCCTGATCCTGTTTCTGAGCCAGTAGCAGTCGTTGCATTGTTGGCATTCACAGAGTTGCTCCGACTATTCTTGCTATCTGTAAGCGATGAGATCACGTCGCCAGTAGACGTCTGACGCTTGTCGCTGGTGACTCTCGCTTGCTGCTGGATCGAGGCTTTGCGGTTTGAGGCATTCGCTGGCGAGGCAGACACGTCCGATGAAGGTGAGAGCACCGCTTGGGATTTCTTACGACCAGCTGCTGCTAATGACGGATCGCCACTGTTTTTGTTGCTGCTGGCATCAATACCTGGAGACTCGATGCTCTTGCGGCGCGAGCTGAAGGGCGAGAACGTTTTTGCCACGAGCTTCTGGAAACCCGACTTCTTCTTCGCGTTTGGGTCCACAGTCAAACCGCCACCCCCACGGGGCGTACTCTCCGACTCGGACATCGGTGATATGACCTGAGCCGAACTGGAAGCCGGGCCGTTGAGCGTCTTGAGTTTACGCAACGCCTTGGGCTTCTTCGAGGCATCGTCCTCTGTAGACAGCGCTGCACCAGTGCGCCTGTCCGCCATGGAGCCTGTAATGTACTTCTCGAGGTCTGAGTCGTCATCTTCAATGATGTGCGCTTCGTCCTCGTCTTCATTGTATTCACTGCGCTTCTGTTCTTGTTGGCTCGTGTTGGCTTGAGATCGCTGTTTGACGCTCTTCATTTTCGTTATCGAGCCTGCTGCTGCCTGTTCCTCGTCATCATCGCCATCTTCATTCTCCGAGTCGCTGTACCACTTTCGACTCCCCAACTTCTTCATCCCACGCGCGCTTCGCGCTTGACTTTGGCTCTGCGACTGGCTTTTCGATGCTGTTGCAGGCTGTGGCGACGTCTTTGCCGGCAACTGCCTGATTTTGGCACTGCCGCTACTACCGCTGCTGGTCTCACGCTGTGCTCGCATCTTGCTGCTGTTATTGCCAGCGCGTTCAGACCCCTCTGACGATACTGAGGACGGTGATGCACGCGAACTGCGACTCGCACTCTGCTGCTTCGCTGGCGCTGCCTTCTTTGGCACAGGGCTCTTGGCAGCGTCATCGTCGCCGTCGACAGAGGAGATCTCCGAGTTGCTATCGCTCATGATCTCGCCCACGCGCTCGTCCGCCTTGGATGCGAAGCCGCGTGATGGCTGCTGCTGTTGCTGTTGCTCGCCATTGTTGTTGCCCCGTCGGTTGAACCGCGCGAACGCACTCGCCATTTCTGCTCGTAATCGCTAAATGCGAGTGGAGCTTTTCATGCGAACGGAGGAGATCTTGGACGGAAAGTTTAGTACCGTAATCGAGATACCAATTTTACCCGACTTTACACGAAGTTGCGTAATTTTTTGAGAGACGTTCTTAAAATTGGCTCACATTGATACACAAAATTGATAATATAGCTAACATTGGTATCTGAGCCAACAGCATCACACGATGCCCAAGTACGTGTCTTCTGCCAAAGTTAGAGCTATGTATGATATTAGCCCTGAAACTCTTCGAGGGTGGGCCGTTAAAGAGATTGTTAATGCCAGATCTATCCCAAACATCAGCGGACGTAAGACGTGGTTGTATGCTATTGATTCGATTGGTAGTCGTTTGGATTTGGGAGCAGATAGGTCAAGTCAACAAAGATTGACTATCCTTTATTGCAGGGTTTCATCAAAGAAACAAGTACCCGATCTTGAACGACAGCAAGCATTACTTGGGACTGCGTTTCCAGATACTGAAGTCATTACTGACGTTGGATCTGGTCTCGACTACACTAAGCCTGGATTGTCCAAGTTAGTGGAAATGGTATGTAGAGAACAGATCTCAAGGATTGCGGTCACCTTCAAAGACAGATTGCTACGATTTGGATATGAACTCTTCGAAAAGATGTGTAAAGAGCATAATGTCCAAATCATAGTTTACTATGATCAACAATCTAGTCAAAAACAAAACGAAGATGTGGAAACGATAGAACTCCAAGAAGACTTGCTGTCTATCGTGAACGTCTTCATTGCCAGACGAAATGGAAAGAAAGCAAGGGTTCTCAGGAGATTCAGAAGGGAACAAAGAGATTCACCTGCTGCTTTATAGATATCCAACAGTAGATAGATCCTCTTACTTTCGATTTCGCCTCCAGCAATGAAATCGACCAAGCGCAAACGTCCGCCAGACGACCCGGACTTCACTAGCGCTGCTAATGTAGTCGCACTATAAACTCAAGATGATGCTGGAGTACAAGATGGAGCGGTCGGGCGGGAAGATGGTCGAGTGTGAGGAGCACTACACAACAAAGACGTGCTCGCGTTGCGGGAGAATCAACCGCAACATCACGCATGAGAAGGTCTTCTGTTGTGCAAAGTGTGAGCTGAGATTGTCGTTACCCCCTCCCCTTTCGCTCAATTAAACTACACTTTCAAGCTCACTTTTAGCTTGAGGCTTGTAAGAAATAGCCATTTCTCGAACCTGCATGGCGCTACCTCGCATTTTGAGTAGTTATGTGAGCCCAGCGCGCCGTCAAGTCTTCCTCAGCGAGGGTAAAGTGAACGTGCCCGGCATTGCACACGTAGGAGATGTCTCGGTACATCTGCCACTCCAGTTGGGTGACCCTGCGTAAGACAACAAGCACTGAGCAGATCCGACACAAGAACATATACGCACCCGTGACAATCGTTTCGCCGTCTACGATGAAGAACTTCTTGCGCATCACCCGAGAAGAAAACCGCACATCAACCTCCGCACTGCGCAGCTCTGGGATCTTGTTACTGGAGGGCCACGCCGACTTCTTACTTTTTCTTCAGTCGGTTAGAAATCGAAGCACGGTACTAAAGGTGTAACTCGCTGTCATTCGCAATTTGGAAGGCAAGATAAATGAGTAGGGGCAACGAGATACGTGTTTCTCGAGAAGAGAGCAAGGTGCAGTCGGCATCGTGTGTGTTTACCCGCACTGCTCGTCGTGGGTTTGTTCAAGAACCACTTCGTCAGAAAGAAGGAGGCGCGGAACGTCAAGTACCGCGAGCAGTATGAAGTAAAAAAGAGCAACTTCCGTCGCCTGGCAGCATACAAGGTTGCTGAGCCAATTACAGCGGAGACCGCGATACAAGCCCAGAAAGCGCAACACGAAGAGCTCGTCGCGAACGTCCCTTCATACTGAAAGTGAAGAAGATGTCCAGGAGACTAGGGAGCGGACAGCTACATTTGTTAATCATAGTGTTACTGTTTGCTTTCATGATCATGTCCAATGTCCGCTTTCTCGTCCCGATGTCGATCATGCACAACGTTGCCATAGCGAAATCAAGTGCCACTTGACCTTCCTGGACGAGTTCATGGCCATCCAGCCAAATGGTGGAAGCTCGGGCATTCTCTCTCATTAAATAGACGTCAAAAATCTACCCCTCGGACTTCCTATCTCCCCCAGCACAACTCCTTCCCTCTAAACCACCTCCCTCCCGTCTTAATTCTCAAACTATATATCTCGGCTCGCTCGCTCACTCACTCATCAGCACTCTATCGGATCGAGTCAAGCGTGCCCTGGTACTTGCTCTCGCGGCGCAGAATCGATCGTGGACGCACATGCCTAGGCGACTGGTGCTGGTATCGATTCGTCGGGCGCACGGAGCTCGGTGGCGCGTCGCGGTGAAACTCAGCAACGCTCCATCGCGAGCTGAACGAGAGCTTTTGGCTGCGGCCAAAGGTGCCGCGGGACCCGCCAGCGGACTCGGGCTGCTCGTTCTCCGCAAAGTACAGCGAGTTGTATGCCGATGATGATGCGCCCCCTGCAGAGTTGGTACCAGAGCTACCACTGCTATTACTGCTGTTGCTGTTGCTGCTGCCTGTCTGTGGCTGCGCGGAGCTCGACGACGGACTGGTGCGGCGGATGCGCTTGTAGTGGTTATACTCAGCGGTGCTGTCCTGACTACTTTCGCTGGTGAAGCGCGTGCGTCTCAGAGCCTCCTGCTGGCGCATCCAGTCAGGCTTCAGACTCGATTTCCTCCCAGTGCTTGTGCCGCCGTTCGAGAGCGGCAGACTCAGGTTGCTGGAGCGCGTCGCGATCGGATTGCCCATCGCGTCTGTGATTGGCCGTGCAACAACATCAGGAGGTCCTGCTAGCGCTGGACGACTCGCGAGACGCGGGATCGGCTGCGTATCAACCAGTCGATCTGGGATCTCGACTGGATTCGAACTGCGCTGTCCAGTGCTTCCTGGAGGAGCTGTCCGCGTACCTAGACGCTGGCTCGGCTGCCCAGACTTGGAGCTGCTTGAGGCTGACGACCGCTGTTGTGTTTTCTCCTGGTTCTCTTGTTTCCTGAAATGCTCTGTCCACTTTCGCTTAATCCATTTCGCAAGATGCGTGATGGCCAGCGGCAGTTTTGGGTACAACTCATGCGAACGAGGCTTGGCGAGTTTCCCAATCGTCAGTGCGATCTTTGAGTCTGCCACGTGCTTTCTTGCTGGCATCGGGAGCATCGCAACGACCTATCAGTGTCAAGTATACATATACATAACGGAAACAAAACAGAGTCAGCAAGCAGCTCGGAGCCGTCGCATTGCCACGCTGTGGGTGATAGGAGCCAACGCACCTTGAGCAGGAGTAGCATATCGGCGTCACGAGATTTATACTCGTGCTCAGCCAGATATGTCGAGATGAGGTGGTTAAGCACAACGAGTCCAGACGCCTCCGTGAACCGCTTGATCGAGCTGATATTCTGTATGAACGGAGACAGTAGGCAGATCAGTAAAGATCACGAGTGAGTGGATAAATGAAAAGGGTCATAGAAGCTGCTTGGGTACGTCTTTGAGCGAGCGTACCTTGATGTCGGGATTCTGCAGAATGTCATACTGCATCGCGATCTTCTTTGTGCTCGCCTCTTTCCGGTCCAGCAGGTTCAGGAGCTCTTCGCGCACGTATTTGTACGCCAGATTGCGCGTCTCAAGCGGCTCCACCACCTGTGACGGCTCTTCCGTGATAAGGTAGGACGGTGGCGGCTGCCCGGAGGACGCAGCAACCATCGGCCACGAGTCGCTGCTGTCAAAGTCCCACGAGGCAACACAGGGTGCCATCGATGAAGCCGACGATGACGCGACGGGTACAATCACGTCGTCATCAGCGTCCAGAGGGATCATCTCAACGTCCGGCTCGTCGTCGATCAGCATGGTGATATTGTCTCTACCACTGCTGCTGCTGTTTCTGCTGTAGGATGATGGCTCGTTCTTGATAAACGGTTTGGCTGCTGAGACTGATGCAAGTGGGGGGATGCGGGGTGTTGGCAGCGAGGATGGCAGTGCTGGCGATGGTATTGCTGCTACCTGTGCTGGCGCTGTTGTTGGTGTACTACTGCTATTGCCGTTGCCGTTGGTACAGTTGTTCCTCGCGGCGACGAGCTCCAAGATGTTCGAGTGCGTCACGACCGGCGAGCTGTCCATGCCCAGCGCCGCTGCATACGACACGGGCATCATCGACGGAGGCGGCACCGTCACTGAGACCACAGGCGCAGATACAGACCGGACGGTCACAGGGGGTGTCGTCAGCATTGCATGGGATATCGACATCGGCGTTGGCGTGGGAAGCGCCAACGCGTCCACTCCTCGCTTGCGCTTCTTCGATTTCTCGTTGTTTGCTGCTGCTGGTGTCGCTGTTACTGCTGGTGTCATCAACGTGTCTCTCTGAGTCTTGAGCATGGAGATCATGCTGTTGATAATCGTGTCTTCGCTCACTTCGTCACTCGTGCCGTCCTCGTAGACCACTTTGTATACATCCGCGAATGGGAGGTAGCACTTGACCACGCCGTTGACGCTTCCGTTCGCGCTGATTGCTCCTGACGTGCCAAGCCCTACTATCGCCTTTGTTATCGGGACGTCCACATATCGGCTCGTCGGGTCTTCAATAGGCGCTGGGAACTCATCGTCGTCGTCGTTCTGCACAAGGAAACTCGGGTCCGCGATCAGCTTCATCACGTCGCCGCGCGAGTGCACGCTCGCGCCTTTGCCCGGGATGAAGAGCGTGTAGTTGTCGAGACGCGTATCGTAGCGCGTGATCCAGCCGTGCTCCTCCTGTATGTCGCTCCCTCTCTCTGCTGCTGTCGTTGCTGATGATCCCATTGCGCCTCCAAAGCCCGAGAAGCTGCCTGCGCGCAGGCTTGCATTACTTGCGGTGGCGGCGTTTTCGCGCTGGTAAATCACATGCGAACCCACAAAGCCGAAGGGGTCCTTCGTCTTGATGTGCGCCATCCAGCGGCGGTGGTGACTCGCTGCTCTCTGCTCTCTGCTCACTCACAGCGGGCGCTGACGTATTTCTTCCCCTTCCAGCTGCTGCTACTATTCGCTCAGCCCCACGACAGCGACTGCACTTTTGACGGCCTATTAATCTACTTCCCAGCCGAATCACGCTGTGAAGCGCACAAGCACGAATATGTCCTGATCTCTACTTTCGATCGCGGTAGCCGCACACGAGCCCACGCGCACTCGTCCTCCCTCCCTTCCGCGCTGCGCAAAGGCGGCTCCTTGCTACGGCAACAAACGTGCTGGACTCGCTCTTCTCGTCGGCGAGAGGGGCAAACAAAATGCGGAGCGGAGCGAACAAAGAGCGCGAAACCCTTTCTAATCGAATAATTCGAACCAAAATACTTTATTATAATGTAATCCTTTGATATAAGATACGTAAAATCAACCCGTTTCTATACAGCCAGGGTATAAAAAAACCTGCAGCTGAGCATATTTCACTTGACCAGCATTCCTTCCAGCAAGACCAAATCCCGCACCGCCACCAAAGCAAGAACAACAAGCCAAGTGCGGACGAGTGTGCAGACTCGTGAAGGACGGGCGATTGAGGCGCAGCGTGTGCGTCCAGACAAGCGTGCGGGTCGACTGGGCGTTTGCTGCTCTCTCTCTCTCTCTCTCTGCACACCTGTGTTGCTCTTCGTGAACCAGTAGCTACCAGACCGTTCGCGCGGCGACAAGGAGCAGACCATTGACGGGGCGAACAAACCACACAGCGGAAAGGATCCACACACATCACTAGCGAGCGAATCATGGTGGCGAAGACGAAGGCCGCAGGGAGCACGAAGGCTGCGGCTGTCAAGCTGACGCCGGAAGCACAGTTCGCGTTGCTCTCCGTCGAGACACAGTACAAGAACTGGGACGTCGTGTGGGCACGCATGAAGAGCTTTCCGTGGTGGCCGGCCATCGTCTTCCTGACCTGGGACGTCCCAATCGAGGCGGGCCTTCCGCTGCCGAAGGAATCCCTTACGATCAACGAGTCAGAGAAGAGAGTGGTCACTGCGGTCGTGAACGGCAAGGAGGAGCAAAAAGTGGTGACGGATCACTACTGCCTTGTGACGTTTCTCGACAAAGGTGACTGGTTCGTCGCGAACATGAATACTCAGATTCAGCCATTTACGAGTAACTACACTGCGAATATGAAGCCGAATTCAAAGAAAGGGAACCCAGCGGCATTCAGGCTGGCACTGCGGCGAGCGATGAAGCTCCTCCACTTGGTACGTGATGCAATCGTGCGTTTGCTCTATCGATATGGAACGAATATTGTCTGATGATCTTGTGTTATGTATGTGCAATACGGGATTTCACAGAGTAAAGAGCACACAGAGGAAGAGCTTGCGCTGTTCAGTACACCATCAGAGCAGGAGAAGCGGCGGCGCGTTGAACCACAAATCCAGCCAAAGATTCAGCCGAAGAAGCAGCAGCAGAAGTCGATGGCGCAAGCTGATTCCGAGTATGAAGACGAATACGAAAGCTCTGAGAAGGATGGCGAAGACGATGCGGATTTCGAGCTCGAGAAGCCGGTGCTTCCCGCGAAGCTGAAGGCACGAGGAAATGTACCAGCACGAAAGCTTGAAGCCGAGTTCTCAGACCAAGCGCCCGCCCCGAAGCTTCGAGGAAAAAACTCAAAGAAGGTGAATCAGACTCCTCCTATTCATCAGAACGGCGGTGAGACTGTCATTATCGACGACGTAGCTGATCATAAAGTGTCGGGAAGAGGTCGCAAGAAGCTGGCATCGAAAGCTATTCCAGTCGTCGACAACATTCATCATGACGCTGCACCGTCGAAGAAGTCCAGCTCGCAGAAGAAAGTGTCAAATAAGAAGGCTTCCAGCAAAGCAACAGCCCGGGATGAAGCCATTGACGAGTCGTTGTCCGTACGCGCTCACAAGCTCGCAGAGGCAGATATCGTCTATACTGGTCTGGACAAGCGGATAAAGCAGTACCGACAGATCAAGGCCGAGGGCAAGATTCCTGCAGGTACAGTGAAAAAAGCATCCGCGAAGAAGAAAAAGGCGCATGTGGAGTCTAACAACAACAGCACAGATGACGAGGACGATGATGACGGCGATGTGGAGTTTATCGAGAATCCGAATCGGGTGAAAGACGAAAGCACAGCAGGTGGCGATAGCTCTGCTTCAGCCCAGTCAAGGACACCACTGTCGCAGATCTGGACGACCCATGTCGATGACAAGGAGGCTGCGGCAGCGGAGGATGCGACGAAGACTCTGGCTTACAAGCAAGACTTCGTGTGGGACGATGATTTTTTCACGAACAACGAGGAGGCGCTCGTCGAGAAGCGTGAGGCTAACGAGGAGCACGCGAGTCCTGTGCGACCGCTCGGGAAACGACAAATGCGTTCTGTCCAGCAATTGCACATTCGGCAGAACCTGATGACGGGTAACCTGGATCCGCATACAATGGTGCAGTGCGAGTCGTATCGATCGAAAGACGATTCCGAGAATCTGAACAGTCGAAGTCGAGGAAACAGCAGTCTGGAGCCTCCGTTCCAGATCCAAGTCCATCCTGACGCTGTGTTTGTGTGCGATCTACACGCACATCTGGCGACGTGTGAGATCATTGGCTTTCTCGGTGGACGTTGGGATGAAGTGACGAAGACCCTGTACATCCAAGCAGCATTTCCATGCCGGTCGCTGATGATCGATGGGGACGATGGATCTACCGATGTGGAGATGGACCCCGGAAGCGAGATTGAGCTGCGTGAGATTATTCAGAACGCTCAGTTGGAAGTCGTTGGGTGGTACCACTCGCACCCAGCGTTTGCACCTGACCCGTCGATTCGCGACATCGAAAATCAAACAAGCTACCAGCAGCTTTTCCAGC
>JAASGO010000310.1:0-30156 GCA_023334245.1 Globisporangium cederbergense
ACTGGAGTGGCAAAGGGTACGCAGGAAATGACGAGGAGGTTTACGTGTTCGAAAGCGCCGAGACTCGGTTCGTGCGTGACGGCCGACGACGATTTGAGGGGGTTTGGTGAGAGTCCAACGCGATGCCAGAGCTGATCCCAGACCAGCCTGGGGTCGACCGGGGTACGCCATCGCGGGTTCATCCCCCAATACCTACCTGCCTCCATTTGCGCGAGTGCGTGCTATTCCCGCTCCCTGCACGCGTGCTGCTGTTGCCTCTCTCATGCAGGCTGATCCCGACTCGCAGGCTGTTGCCCACACACAAGAATGAACAACGGAGGGACCTTTATCAAGACCTTCAAGATCAGAAGTCGGCGCCAGACATCAGGTTCGCGAACGGGTACCCGAGGATGCCGTCCTTCATGAGCTGGTAGAAGTACCGCTGCGTCTTGTCCGCCTTGCTGTCAACGAAGAGTCAGTCGCTGTATGCCACCTCCTTGACCAGTCCAGAGAAGAGCTGCGCGACCGTGCATCAGAGGGGACGAAGTGCAACCGACCCATTGTCCGTAGCCTCCTGACTTCAGTGACCTCCTGTTAGTGACGTTACACTGTATAGGTGATTTAATATAAGCATCACACCCGCTACAACCTCTGTTCAAGGGCCAACGTGCTTGCAGCTAGTCTTCTCGATTTCTTTTTGCAGTGCAAGCGATTTTGTGCGGTCCAAAAAGGTTTATGGGAGGCACTGGGCCGACGACGACGACTGACGCCGCGACTCACGAGGAGGACGCGTCATCCGCGATACCATCAGCTCTGTCCGACACTGCGATAGATCCGCCCTTACAGCATCAAGATGCTGATGCTGCTGTGCCTCCTCCTGCTCCTCCCGATCCACTAGCACCGTCGTCAGTGCCAGATGCAACAGTGGAAAGCGCTGTTTACGACGCGCCTGTGCCGACCGAGACCCACTTTGCGAGCCGCGAGGAGCTCTTGTCGTACGTGCACAACTTCACGGTGCAGCATGG
Organism: Globisporangium cederbergense; assembly: GCA_023334245.1. Classification (NCBI taxonomy): domain Eukaryota; phylum Oomycota; class Peronosporomycetes; order Pythiales; family Pythiaceae; genus Globisporangium; species Globisporangium cederbergense. The sequence continues at coordinate 1,005 of JAASGO010000310.1, forward strand.
TTACGCCGTCGTGATCCAGAAGTCCAACGTGCCGCGCGGCCAGGTGTGGCTACGCTGCGACCTTGGCGGCTCATACAAGAGCACACACTCGGTCCTCGACAGCGAAAATGCGAACGCGCGCAAGCGCAAGTGCTCGTCGCGCCTGAAGAACTGTCCGTTCCAGCTGTACGCGCGGCGATTGCCGGATGCGCGCTGGCTGCTACGTGTGCAGAATGCGAGTCATAACCACGACGTCGCAGCCGACACGGAGCAGCTCGTGGCACATCCGATCGCGCGGCGCATGACGCTTGAGCAGAAAAAGTTTGTGGACGAGCTCACAGAGATGGGCGCGCGCCCCGCGCTCATTGTCGAGAAGATGAAGGAGAAGTTCCCGGACAAGCCCATCAAGGTGCAGGACATCTACAACGCGCGCAACTACATCCGCCGAGAGCGAAGTGCAGGTCGCGTGCCGTTCCGCGAGATCGCAGAAGAGCCGGAGGGGGCGGATAGGAGAGAGCAGCAGGTGGCAGCGAGTGTAGATCCAACGCAGCCCCGCCAACAGAATGTGAACCAAGCTGACAGTGGGGAGGAGCCAGCGATTTCGGTTGCGGCGACGCCACCAGCTCTTCCTGCAAGTCAACGACGTCCGTCTAACTCGACTCCATCTCTCCAGCAAGTGGCTGCAGCACCACGTTCTGAACGAGCATCGGCTCCCCAACTGTCATTAGCAGCTACTAATAATAATACTGCAGAGTCAGCGTCAGTCGGTGGGGCACAAGATAGCCGCAACACAAGCAAGCAGAAAGATGCAACGTCCGCTGCAGTGGCAAATGAAGAGAATTTGCAAACGCTTCTCGGCGTCGTGAACGAGAACTTCTCCACGTGGCAGCCGCGTGCACAGAAGCAGTTCCTTTTTCAGCTGGACGTGCTGCTGCAAAAGACCAAGAAGGGCACCGGCCGCGTGTCAACTATGTCATCTTCACTAGCGGCTTCGCAAACGAGACGCCGCCAGCTCCAGCACCAAAATCACCAGTTAACTGCTCCAATCACTGACCCGCTCAGCAATGACGCCACCAATGCCCCGCCGCAAGAAGCCTTTGTCAATCGCATCAGTGGTGATACGGCGCCTTTGCTGTGAGCATGGCGAACAATGCCGATCTCTCGGCTAAAGGCAATACAAACAGCACGCTATCAAGAAGTGTGTGTGTTTATCACTCCTCACTGTGTTTCTATCACAAAACTTGCGTTCTATGGTTGGCTGACTTTCCCTTACTGCTTGAGGTGCTTGCGCTTGAGCTTGGCCATCCAGTCGAGCTGCTCGAGCCTCACGGAGCCGCTCGTGGCGTGCACGAGGAGCCGCGGCAGCATCACCGCGCTCTTGCTGGAGCTGCTCGTCTGGGACGACTCGGTGGCGCTGTCGTCCATGAAGAACGACGTGCGCATCGCCGCGTTCTTGGCGCTGCCAACGTTGATCTTGCCGGACGTACCACTCAATGGCGCTTCACTGCTGCTGCTAGCCTGCGGTTTGAGCGCGCCGCTGAAGATCGCGTAGTCCACGTCGAGCTGGTCTAGCTCACTCTCGGAGAACGCGCAGCCGTCCGTGGTGATCTTGCTGCCGTGCAGCTCCACCTCGATGGGGGCCGTGGGTTCGACCGACACGACCACATCACCGCCCACGAGGATCGTGCTGGCCGCGTCCGCCGTCCACGAGTCGAAGTGTACGACCGCGTCGCAGCTGCGGCCGCTGTCCTCTACGTCAATCGCGCCGTTCACGCTATGCACGTGTACGTTCTGCATCTCCTCGCCAGTCACGCGCAGGTAGCCGTGCACGCTGCCCACCTGCAGGCTGCTGCCCTTCGCCAACGAATTGATCACGCACGCCGAGGAGTAGATCGCGCCAAAGTCCGAGTCGCCGCTGCTGGTACCAGTACCACCACTAGTGAGCTTGATCTCCGTCGAGCTCGACATGAGGCGCTTGCAGTCCACAGCGTGAGCCGCGAGCTTGACCTTCTCGCCCTCGATGAGCGACGCCACATCGATGCGACCGTTGTTCGTCTTCAGGTTGATGTTCTCGCCGCGCAGCTTGTTCACGCGGATGTCGCCCTCGCCCACCACGATCTTCACGTCGCCCTCAATCTTGTCTTGCACACTCACGCTGCCGTTCACGACCGAGATGGTGAGGTCGATCAGGTGCGGCAAGAAGAGCTGCAGCGTCATCTGCTGGTCGTCAGCAACGACGGCGTCGTTCTTTGTGATGCGCACCGACTTGACAGCCGCTGGCTCACCAGCAGCGCTCGTTTCTTGCTGCTCCTGTACGACGCTGAATACATTTCCGCTACTGCTGTTACTGCCATCACCGCCGAACGCCTTGAGCGTGAACTCGGACGGCGAGAGCACGGGGATGATCTCCACGCTCGTGTGCGCGCGGTCGCTGATCTGCAGCTGCAGTTTGCTCTGGTGCGCCAGGCGGTCGAGCATCACAAGCTGTAGCGGCGCTACAGCATCTGTTGATGAAGATCCAGCGCCAGCACTGTAGTGGCGACGTGCACGGCGCAGCAGCAGCGCCGAGCGTCCGCGGCGCGCGAGCATCTGCATCTGCATAATCGCCATCTTAGTAACTTCGTGTGGACACGACAACTATTTCGTGATAGTTCATAACTGGAATTGTCCAGTTTGAGTTTTGTATCGACGTTTCCGCTGTACTGCAAATAGTTCGAAAACGTTAACGAAATATGCGAGTGCACACCATATTCTGGTTTGTAACATGATCCAGATTTCACTTGTTGCAAACAGCACCCTCTCCCCGTTATTCAGCAACCGACGCGCTGAGTCCTTGTCCAACCTCTCTGCAGGACGAATACGTTGGACAATAAACTGCCAAAGCGCACGATAGTGTCCAAACCTTTCTAAAATAGGTGCTCAAGCATGGTGTCCAAACCTGTCTAACATCGGTACACATGACTGGCGGTGATCCGCTTCTGAGCTTTCCGCTCCCCCAAACGAAAAGCCGAATCAAGCGACCACGAAGCAAGCTCGCTTTCTCTGCTGCTACGTCTGCATCTCCTCCTCCTCCTTCTCCTAACCAATCACCATGCGTCCGATCCTGCTCAAGGGCCACTCGCGCTCGCTGACCATGGTCAAGTACAACCGTGACGGCGACCTGCTCTTCACGTGCGCCAAGGACCACAGCCCGTGCGTGTGGTACAGCGATTCGGGCGAGCGCCTCGGCACGTTCGACGGCCACTCGGGCGCGGTCTGGGCCTGTGATGTGTCCTACCACTCGGACTTCCTGCTCACGGCAGCCGCGGACTCGAGCGTCAAGCTCTGGGACGTGCGCTCGGGCAAGTGCCTCTTCACGTTCAACCACACTGGCCCGGCGCGCTCGGTGAACTTCAGCACGGGTGACAAGTACTTTGTGTCCGTGGCCGATAAGTTCACGGACAAGCCGACCGCGGTCTTCGTCTATGAGCTCGCCGAGAACATCGAAGACCGTACGTAGCGTGTGCTTATGAGAGGGCTAAGGTGTTGCTTTATTCTGTGGTGCTAAATGGGTTGATTGATATGCTGTCATTTATTATGACTACAGAGCGCTCGGAGCCGGTGCTGACGATCACGAACCACGGCCACGAGGGCCGCATCACGGGCGCATACTGGATGCCGCTGAACAAGGCGATCATGACCACGGGCGGTGACGGCTCGATCAAGCTCTTCGACCCGAAGACCGGCGCGCTCATTTCGTCGCACCAGATCCACACGGGCGAGATCACGAACGTGAGCTTCAACAAGACTAAGACGCTCGCGATCACGTCGTCGAAGGACAACACGGCCAAGCTCGTGGACGTCGAGACGCTCAAGGTGCTCAAGACGTACGAGACGGACCGCCCGGTGAACTCGGCCGCGATCTCGCCGATCAAAGAGCACGTGGTGCTCGGCGGCGGCCAGGAGGCCATGAGCGTGACGACGACCTCGGGCCGCGTGGGCAAGTTCGAGGCGCGCTTCTTCCACATGGTTTTCCAGGAGGAGTTCGGCCGTGTGAAGGGCCACTTCGGCCCGATCAACACGATCGCGTTCCACCCGGACGGCAAGAGCTACGCCAGCGGCGCCGAGGACGGCTACGTGCGTCTGCACCACTTTGACGACGACTACCTCAAGTTAGACGCCAAGAAGTAGATCGCGTCTCCCACGTAGTAGATGTCGTAGTTTAGCTCCCGCACTCTCTCATTCTCTCTCTTCAATTATCCCACCAATGTTGGCTTTTTGCTGAGCTTGTGGGTCTTGGATCTACTCTGTGTGGCTGGCTGATCACAAGGGTGGCTCATGCAACGAGGGCGACGTCCTCGGGTCGCACCATGAGCCCATGCTGCGCGGGGCAGTCAAAGTACGCGACGCCCTTGACGCGGCCGTCGTTCTTGCCCAGCGGTTCGCTCAGCTGCACGCCCAGGAACTCGCCCTTGGCGTAGTGTACAGGACCTTTGAACTTGACCACCTGAGGGCAACAAAGATACAATAGAGAGCCTCAGTTAGCTTGAGCACGTTGGTTATAATTGAGATGCAAGGCTCAGGATAGTAAGAACGAACCCCAGAGTGCTTGCCGAACACTCGCACTTGGACGTTCAGCTCGATGTGCGGCAGCTCCTCCGACTGGGCTGGCTTTGACTCGAGGTTGGTGGCATCTTTCAAGTTATTGGCTGCTACCAATTTTCACGGCAAAACACCAACACTGTGAGGTACAAAGGTACATCGTGAGCTCCACCTCGCACTCACCAGGGAATCCTACTCACCTGGATTCTTGGAATCGGGCAACGGATCTTCTTGCTTTGCATCTGGTGCTGGACTCGCTTGGCCAGTTGACTCAGATCTCTTGGACTGCTGTTTCATGAAATTGGAGAATGCCCGGAAATCCTCATCTTCGTCATCATCCTCATCGCTCGCAAGCGAATAGTCCGAATCGCCAAAGTTGCCCCCGAAGAAGCTGTTCATAGACTTGAAGTCGTTCTCCAGCTCGCTCCTGTCGTATCGTAGAAACACAATACAATGCTTAGTGTAAATTGAGATAGGGGATAGACGCCACGATGAATGCAACAGCCACGCCGCTCACATCTCTCGCGCCATCTCCATCGCCATGAAGCTCTGGAGCATCTCCTCGGCACCGCCACCAAAGAGCGAAGCGTTCGTGAAACCCCGATGGCCATTGGGGGCTTTCCTGCCACGGCCGCCTCGACGAGACACTTTCACTTGCGGTAACTTGTCCTTCGCAGACAGGTTGACATTCTTCTTCTTTTTGCTGCTGCTGTTGTTGGCTTTCCGAGTTTGACTGCCGTGCGTCGCTTGGCCAAACAACATCTCGAACATCATGAGCATCTCCTCGAATGAGACGTCCATGTCGTCCAGGTCGCCATCGCCATTCTCGTCACAGTCGCTGAACGCATCATCAAAGTCGCTCTCTCCATCGCCGCCATGACCGCCGCTAGAGCGTCTCTGGTGGTCACAGATCCGCTTGTAGGCGGCCGAGAGCTGCTGGAACTTCTCCGTGGCGCTCGGGTCCGAATTCTTGTCCGGATGGAACTGCAGCGCGAGTTTGCGGTACGCCTGGCGCACCTGGTCCGAGGGTGCGTCACGGCCCACGCCCAGCACCACGTACGCTTGCTGAACGCTGAGCCGCATCGTGGATCTGTCTACCGGTATTTAGTGAGCGTTTGGTATGGAAGAGGCGAGAGTGAGATGCCCCGCCTTGTGTGATATGATCGTTGATGACCTTTCACAGAAATGCTTTTGTTTTGGATCCAAATCCGGACAAAAAGCAAAGTGACGGAAGATTGACAGATACCAAGCAGATGGACGAGCACGCGCCATTGCACATCTACCACGTCTATGGACCAAGGAGCAGCTCACGCAGATATACAGAATGGCATGCACCATCCGTGCCTTGTCATTGACAAAGCTGAAGCTGCGATCTTCCAAGCAGCCGTGCTTCAACACGAGCACCACCGAGGCTCACATCAGCAGATCACTGGTCAGCAAGAAGACACAGCAGTGCAGCTATGTATACTGCTGCATGTCTTGCTTGGCGTTGCGTCACTGCGCAACGCATCCCTGCATCCAAGACTTGATCAAGCTGAAGAGCACTTCGCTCCATCATGAGCGAGCGTTAAACATGTTGGATACGACGGTGGCGCGTCACACGCCTGAATCTTTTTGCTTTTGTCGACACAACACCAGCAAAATGTCTTTTGAAGGTCTTCCGAAGAGCAACAGTTGCCCAATCCGGGTGAAATGTTGCATGAAGGTCGTCCAGCGCGTGCCTCCCGATTTTCTGCGGCCAGCATTGAGCGACCACTTCAGCCTGGAACGAAGAGCTCATTTGAGAATTCGACGCCACACCAGCTCAGCCCACTCCCAAAGTCCTCTCCACACAGCAACAGCAGCAAGATGTTCGCTCGCAACACCATCGCCACCCTCAACCGTGCCTTCAGCACTGCCGCTGCCGGCAAGAAGGTCGCCGTGCTCGGCGCCGCCGGCGGCATCGGCCAGCCGCTGTCGCTGCTCCTCAAGGACAGCGACTTCATCTCGCACCTGAGCCTCTTCGACATCGTCAACACCCCTGGTGTCGCCGCGGACATCGGCCACATCAACACCCGCGCCAAGGTGACGGGTCACTCGGGCATGGACAACGCGCACGAGGCGCTCAAGGGCTCGGACATCGTCGTGATCCCAGCTGGTGTGCCACGTAAGCCGGGCATGACCCGTGACGACCTCTTCAACACGAACGCCGGCATTGTGCAGTCGCTCGCGGCCGCCGCCGCCAAGGCGTGCCCAGAGGCCATGCTCCTGATCATCGCCAACCCGGTGAACTCGACCGTGCCGATCGTTGCCGAGACCTTCAAGAAGCACGGCGTGTACGACCCAAAGCGCCTCTTCGGTGTGACCACGCTCGACGTCGTGCGTGCGAACAACTTCATCGCCGAGAGCCAGGGCTGGAACCCACGCACGACGAACGTGAAGGTGATCGGCGGCCACGCCGGCACGACCATCCTTCCGCTGCTCTCGCAGCTCAAGGACGCCAAGTTCACGGACGAGCAGATCGCGGCGCTCACGCACCGCATCCAGTTCGGCGGTGACGAGGTCGTGAAGGCCAAGGACGGCGCCGGCTCGGCCACGCTCTCGATGGCCTACGCCGGTGCGCGCTTCACGCTCCGCCTCCTCGACGCCATGAACGGCGCCAAGGACGTCGTCGAGTGCTCGTACGTGGAGAACGACGTGACCAAGGTGCCGTTCTTCTCGACGCCAGTGACGCTCGGCCCGAACGGCGTGGAGAAGGTGCACCACTTCGGTGAGCTCTCGACCGCCGAGCAGAAGAACTTCGACGAGATGATTGTGGACCTTGAGAAGCAGATCAACAAGGGTATCGCCTTCGCCAACAAGTAAGCGAACCACTCGTGATCGTGGTTGTCTGGTGCATGTTGAAGGGGAAAGCGAGAGAACGCTGACCGCGAATGCAAAGCACGCGATTGATAGCAATGTGAGAACTAGCGAGGGGTAATGTGTCCCGTGCGTCCACGCTTGTTCAAACGGCAATACACATTTAAACTATGAGTTGGTATTAGCGCGCGTGTGCGGCATGCAGAATGCAGGGAGCATGCATGCTAGAGTCTGCAAAGTACGCTTCAACTCCAGCAACTTCGAATTAACTTGCTTCAAACTCTCACTCGTTGGTTCGTAGTTCTCGCGTGAACCCCGACGACGTCCTAGGCTTGGCGCACGCTCGAGGCGGTGAGTTGGAGTTCGGAAGAGAAGATCAGCTATTGAAGCTTACGACCATATATCACACGCATACAAACTGAACTGAGGCTGGCTTTGGGCATTTAGATGGCTCGGAGGAGAGCTCAGCAACTCTGGATCACTGGGGGCCGGGCTTGGATCATTCGTCCACCTGAACGTGAGGCGCGGAGGCTGAGTTGCAATTGTTGGGGCTCGGATCTTCGCTGGCAACAACTTTGCTGGTACGACCCACGCAATTTGAGTTGCTTCGTACTTAGAGATGTAAGTATAGTATCATAATCGTACTTTAAATGGAATCAAACAGTAGTCCTGTCAACTTTTGGCGCGTATTACTGGGACACTTTCGTGAAAGAATGCTGTTTCTTGCAGAAATGGCCATGAGAGAAATATTTTTTTAGTATGTAGTTTTTGGTAAAAAGTGGCTATTGGCACCGATTTTTTCAGTTTATTTTCGCTTCGACAGAAGTGGCACTTTTGTGCCACTAACTGCACAAACGGTACATAGCACCATAAAGCTTAAATAAATGAGCCACTTTGTGCCAGATTTGCTGGCACATGTTTTGTCCCAAATTTGCTAAAAGTGCTTTTCACACATTTGAGGTTGTTTGAGACCAATCATTGGTCAAATCGTCATTCAGGGGTGTGGTTCAAACGTTCAGCTTGCGCTTTGTAAGAAAGCGCTTTTTCATACTTTCTGCTGTTATAAAAGTCGATACAAAATGTGTTCTTACAAAGTGCAAGTACAAAGTTGGAACCACGCCCCTGAAGGACGATCTGGCCAATGAGCGGTCTCAAATGACCTCAAATGTGTGAAAAGCACTTTTAGCAAATTTGAGGCTGATTCCGCACACGTTCAAATGTTTCAGCGCGGTTGGCGCCAAAATCGCTTTTGTGCGCGCGCGGATCAACAACAGCAGCAACGACACGAAGAGCTCCCTCACGACCGCCGCACGCAATCGCACCGCAAGGATCAACGGAGGAGGAGGAGCATCACGACACCCCCACTGCACTCCACTGTTCGTATCGGTGTAAGTGATGAGCAGCAGCACCAGCGCGAGCAGCTCCGTCGCCGCTATGGCCAGCAGCACGGGCAACAACGCTACATCGACACCGAATGCGCACACCAAACACCCCAGCAGCAAGAGCGCGTTCCCGACGCCGTCGTTTGTCTCGCCCGTGCCCGGCGCTGTCGCCTCGAAGGACCAGATGCAGCGCACGCTCAGCGGCGGCATGAAGAAGAAGAAGCAGAAGCGCAAGCTCGACAGCGAACTTCTGCTCGCCGCGAATGAGAACAAGAGCAGCGATATCAACAACAACGGCGAAAGAATCGGACTCATCAAGAAGAAGTACAAACTGTCGTCGTCATCAAGCTCATCGATTGGCGTGGTGCGGCTGACCCCTCAGCAGCAGCTGCAGCAGATCAAGCTCAAGATGAAGCTGAAAGCCGCTGCACAAGAGGGGGACGTCCTATCGTCATCCACCGCTGCTTCTCCTGGTGCATTCTCGACGCCAAAGCGCGTCGCACACCATGAGAAGAAGGCCAAGAAGCCGCTTCAGGACATCTCCAATAGCAGCAGGTCGTCAACCGTCCCAGAGACCCTAGCGTCTGCGTCGTCATCATCTGACAGTCAGCGCAAGAACAACGCGTCCACTTCCACGTCCTCCTCCACACATATCCCCACACGCAAGCTGGACTTCAACCCGACGCCCAACAAGGACTTGAACACGACCAAGAAGCAGAAAAATCGAGCGGAAGACACGGCGGTGTCCATCGGACCCGTGACCGCGGCGTCCTCATCCTCGTCCTCATCCTCGGACTCGTCCGACTCATCCTCAGAGAGCGGCTACTCGAGCGACGAGGCCGAAGTCTCCTTCGACGCCATCACGCTGGGCAACACGCGTATCATCCGCGAGGCCGAGTCGCCCTTCTCGAGTGCCAGCACGGCGTCCACGTCCTCGCTGCGTCCCGTGGGGCTCGAGTACCGCTTCTCCGTGTCATCGACGGTCTCATCCATCGCTGTGGCTCCGAATGGCCAGTTCCTCGTCGTAGGCTTCTACAATGGCACGATCTACTTGTACCCGCTCAACAAGGACTCGTTCCGCTTCCGCGGCGGCGTACTGCTTGACCACATCACGGCGCGTGGCATGTACACGCAGCTCATGGTGCGCGTGGCACTGCCAGAGGACGGTAAGTTCATCTTTGCTGGTGTGTATCGCGGCTCGACCGAGATCCGCGCCTTTGAGGTCGACAGCATCAAGTTCCCGTCCACCACAGCGTCATCCGCCATCACCCAGGTCACCAGCTCCAAGGACAGTGATGACGATGACGACAACGACGATGATGAAGACTTTGGCGCCCCGCACGCACAAGCTGTGACGCATACATACTCGGACGCCAAGCTCAAGGGCTTTGGCGCCGTCAAGAGCATCATCCGGTCGAAAACAAACTCGACCGAGTACCACCTGCTCTGCGGTCTGGGCATCAAGAACGTGCACCTCTGGCGCTTCTTCCAGCAACCGGTCACGAAGGAGTGGAGCTGGGAGTGCGTGTTTGACAAGCAGGCGAACGGCATCTCGCTCGAGTTCCTAAGCTTCCACCCGACGATCGCGAACCAGATCATTTCCAAGTCCGAGCACCAGAACATCCGCATCTGGACGCTCGAAGAGGAGTTCCAGGGCGAATCCTCGCTCACGATTACGAAGAAGTCCCACGTGGACGTGAAGAACACGGTAGACACGACCGCGGTCTTTGGAGACTTTGCCTATGGTGGCTCCGAGGCACTCGCAATGATCAACCTGCGCTCGGCAAGCCGCATGGAACTGGACCTGCCGCTCTCGACCAAGGAGCAGCAGGCACAGCTTGAGGCCGCGGCCGCGTCCAAGAAGAGCAGCGCGCGCATCACAGCGTCGATGCGCCAACGCAACAGCCGTCGCCGTGGTGGTCCCTCGGGAGGAGAAGAGATCGGCGGTGGTGGTGGCAGCGGCATGCGCCACATGCGTACAGTGAGCCAGGTCGCGGGCCGCGAGACCTCACCGTTTACGGTGGGCATGTGCAGCGACGGCAGCGTGTTCTTCCACCAGCCTCAGGAGATGCTGGGTATGGCCACGCCACTCGAGTACGTCGAGGGCTACGAGCGGTTCTTCACGGACCCGTCGCTGAGCTTCCAGGCGCAGTTCTCGGACCTCACGCGTGTGAACACGAGCGGTGTGCTGGCCGTGCTCCCGCTGCCGGCGACGGAGAAGGAGGACTGGATGATTGTTGCAGCCAACCAGGACCAGCTGCTTGTGCGCAGCCTCAAGGCTTTCCTATGCCGCAACCAGGAGATCATCGAGCACGCCAAGGTCAAGCGCGGTTTGCGCAATGTGATGCGGGACCTCGGTGGCGCCAACAGCAGCTCGTCGTCGTCGTCCAGCAGCGAGGAGGAGAGCGAAAGTGAGCAGGAGTTCGAGGTCGTGACGGAGACTAAGAAGTTGCCATCCAAGCCGGCAAAGCAGGTCGAGGAAGCTGTCACTACTTCGAGCAAGACATCGGCGCCTTTGAGCTCAAAGCCCACCCCTGTGGTGAAAGAGAGCAAAGAAAGAAGCAAAGCCACGTCAGTCAGCGAGAAGAAGCGCGCGTCTGTGGACAAGCAGAGCGACGTGAAGAAGGAGAAGAAGCCCTTGGATGAGAAGGCAGCAGCTGCGAAGAGCTCGTTGTCAGTCAAGGACTGGAAGAAGACCAACTCTGTAGACACTCAAGAAAACACTGTTTTCAAGGCGGCTGAGAGTGTCGCCACGGCACCGTCGCTGCCGCTCGTGGTAACAACGCCCAAGCGCTCAGCAACCAGAACAGGAGCTGCGTCCAGTATGCCGCGCATGGACGTCGCGTCCCCCGTGGTGTCCATCTCGTCGCTCTCATCGGGGACGTCGAACCCGAATACCCCGGAGCAGTCAAAGCTGTCGCAGCGCGAGAAACAGCTGCTGGTGCTCAAGGATCTCGAGTGGACGCCGCCGCCCAAGGCGCCATCAGGCTCCAAGGACGCTACTGCTGCTGACAACAAGGACAAGTCCAGTAGCATTAGGCCGAGAAGCACCAAGTCACTCTTCGGCAACAATGAAGAGAAGCTCAAAGCCCCAACTTCGTCTTCCAAAAAGTCCACTGTGGTCCCAGTCGCAACCAAGTTGACCAAGCAGCCAACGCCCCTGGCAAAGAAGCTCGAAAATGGTGTCAGTGCTGACACGAAGGAGTCCGTCAACCTTCCGAGCAAGACAGCTTCTTCGCACAAGAAGAAGCTACTCACTGGCAACAATGAGGATCAGGTCATGGAGGAGCATGTGAAGACCAACGGCGATAGCAAGTCTCCCGAAGACAGCGATGCTGAGATGGAAGACGGAGAAGTGGAGGATGAAGACGATGAACTGGAGGCCCTGGAGGAGAGCGAGCCTGAGTTCATCACGACAGCCCTGGTGAGCGATGGTGGCTCACTGCTCGCCGCCTCGCTCTTCCAGTTCGAGATGACGACCTCAACCTCAGTAGTAACGGAGACCAAGGCTTCCTCTGGCACCGGCGTGGACGACCTGACGCTGAACGAGCAGGCGAATCTGCTACTGCATTTCGCGTACCAGAACGAGCGCCTCAAGCGCAACTTCTTCGTCGAGAAGGAGCGCATCTACCAGGCGCACGACTGTCCGTGCTCCTCCTCCTCCTCATCATCTAGCCGCACCAGCTCTGTTGGCCCCGCCGGTGGCCCCAGGGCGAACTGGAAGAAGTCGCTCTCGACCGACTTCCTCAAGCGCAAGCAGCTCAAGCGCCGCCAGAAGAAGCAGATCGCGCTCAAGCTCAAGCAGCTACATGGCAAGTACCGATCGCAGATCCAGGAGCTCACGGCTGTGCACAAGCTCCAGGCTGACGCGCTCACAGCGCGCCAGCGATTCAACCACTTCTACCAGCAGCTCCAGGCCGTCCCCACTTCGCCACCTGCATCATCTTCAAAGGAACTCGAGTCATCTCAAGAAATCCAACCGGCCGAGCCAGCAGCACCAGTAACGGCAACAGCAGCAGACGAACCGCAGTCAGTGTCCATTAGCTTCCCGTATCCTACGCTGCTCTCGTCCTCCAACACTTTGTCCGCATGAGTCAGTGATCCTCCACCCTAACCAACCAATTTCCATGAATGTTGTATGAAATAGAAAAGAAACCAATGTTGTGTCTATTAGCAAGTGTGGATGATCAAGACCTTCAGGTGGTAGTTATCATGCGGTGGTCTCACTCTCGTCGTCTTGCTCGCCCGTGGCCATGAGCTCCGAGCAGACGTCCATGAGCTGCGGTTGGTGGAGCTCGTCGAAGCGCAGTGAGAGCATGTCGATGGCCGTGAGCACGTCACTTGAGCCGTCCGAAGCCTCCATGACCGGCATCTTCGGGTACCGCTGGCTGAAATGCGTGAGCACGACGTGCTTGGCTTTCGCCTTCTTGCCGACATCGATCGCCTCGCCGGTTGTGCAGTGGTCCTTGTTCTTGGCCTCGTCGCCTAGGTCGTCCTCGAACGTGGCTTCGTGGACCATGAGGAACGCGCCGTTGGCCTTGGACGCAAACCGGTCGCTGGGGCGACAGTCGCCCGAGAACGCCACCTTGAAGGTCTCGGCAAAGGTCACGACCAGCGCGTACGAGAGGAACGCGTGCTTGACGGGGACGCACTCGAAGCCCGTGACGCGCAGCTCCTTGCACAGCCACGCGCGCGTAGGCTTGGACACCGCGACGGCCTCCTCGAAGCGCGCGTCCAGGTCATTGAAGACGAAGTTGTCCACGAAGCGGTACTTGCCCTGGACCGTCGGGTCGAGCTCGGCGTACTCGCTGAGCCAGAACTCGACAGGCGTCGGACCGATGATCAGCAGCGGTTCGACGTCGCGCGAACGCTCGCTGAGCATGCGCACCGTACCGAGGTGATGGTCGGCGTGGTTGTGCGAGATCCAGATGCACTTAAGCTTGTTCACAAGCTCACGGAGGCGAGTGGCGTCGCCGTTCGCGTACCGGTACAGCTGGCCAAAGCTGCCCTCGCCGCAGTCGAACATCATGCCGTCCCACTCAGGCTTGTCCTCCATGCTAGAAGCTGCTGCTGCTGTTGGCGAGACTGGTGGCCGCTCGAGCTCCAGGTACATGCCCGTGACGTTGCGGTACTTGGACGGGATCGCGCAGCCCGTGCCCAGGAACGTGATCCGGCCACTCACGTCCAGCTGAACGGTTGGCTGGGAGGCTGAGGCATTCTCATTGAGGCTCTCGCTCTTCAGGCGCTCCGAGACGGCCGCGGTGGACGCGCGCACTTCGTCAAAGTCCAGACGTGGGAAGCAGTTAGAGGCGTCAAAGCCCCGACGCGCCGCGGGCGTGACCGTGTACTTGAGCATGCTCTCGCCCACCACAGCAGGCTTCTTAGTTGCGAATTCGAATGCCATCGTACGCGAGAACGGGGTCTCGGCGTCCTGGAGCTCCAAGTCGCTGGACGGGAACGCTCTGGGAAACACACTCTGCAGCTGCGCCTGGAGCTTGGCTGACGCGCGGTACACGCTCTTCTTCGGACACGCGTTAACGCCGAGCACGACGTGATCGACGTCGTCGCCGAAGCGCTGGATCCAAGCGACGTACTTTGGATGACCCAGCACTTCCTCGCTGGCGAAGTGGTAGATCACCTCCAGTTGGACCTCAGGCTTCTGGCGGGTAGCTGTAGCCTCACCCTCTAATGGAGACTGGTACCGACTGAAGCCACCGCCTTCGGTGTTCAATGAGCTCTTGACGAGTTCCTCCAGGTACTCAAGCGACGGGCACGCGATGATCGCACAACCGGTCCCCGGGAGCGTGGGCGAGACGCAGTCCTGGGACTTCACCACGCGGCCGTCCGGGAGCGTGACGTCCTTGCCCTGGTGCAGCTGGCCGAAGAGCTTGCCCTTGGGCACGCCCAGCGCCCGTGCCTTCTCGACCAGGAACTTGCCGCGCTGCGGCTGCGTCTCGACAACGTAGCTCACGCACTCGGTCACCGGCTGTGGCTTGGTAGTGGAGGTGGTGGCCGTAGCTTCGCCACTGGTGGTGCTGGAGTCGTCGGAGGCGTTCACAGAAAGAGAACACTCGTGCAGCTTGCGCTTGATACCGGCCTTGGAGCGGCCAGTGACGACCGCGTACACGAGCACCTCGTCGTCCGAGTAGCACGCTGTGGGTGTTGTGGCTGTAATAATCTTTGTGTGATCACTGTCGCCGTTGGTCTGCAGCTGGGGCGTTGCTGGCTGCAGCTCATAAGCCTTGAGCGCAAAGTTGGGCCTATAAAACAGACACATTCGCATAGCCTTTGAGGTCCAATGGTTGTGTAGGCGCACAGCATAACGACAGAAAATGTACCCACCGGTAGAGGAAGTGGCGTGTGGCCGTGAGGTACCGCTGCGTGCCCGGCGGACCGTAGACGTGCAGCGCGTCCTTGCCCGTGTCCGAGACCGTGAGCACCATGCCCGGGAGGCCGCCGACCGTGTGCGCGCGCAGCTCCGTAAGGAAGACGTGCTTGAGCTTGGCCAGGCGCACATGGTGCTCCATGCACATGCGCTGCGTGCCGTCGCCCACGTTGAATAGGAAGCTGGTAACATATAGAGGCAATGTCAGCACCAGTATGAGAACCACACCAAAGTATTCGTACCGTGTATGTAGCAGTGGAGTTGTGGGCTTCTTACCGCTGGGACTCGGTCGAGAGCAGCAAACACGGCGCCATCTCGACCGAGCTGACGCTCAGCACCTGCATCTGCACGACCATCGTAACGACGGTTGGTGCTGGTGGCGGAGGATGGCGGGAGGACAACGAGTGTGGGCACTGAAGCTGCAGAAGTGTGCGATAGACAGTAAGTCGCGGAATGCGGTGCTGCAGGACGCGTGCAGACACACACACGTGAGCGGCGGCGGCAGGAAGAGCGCAGCGCAGTGATCAAGTGATTGACAGATCTTGCCAAGGCCAATCGAGGTCTCTGTTGAGAACGGAGCGCGGAAGTATACCCTAGTCCTCTAGTCAAGCAGATTTGAGAGGGTCTGAGTATTTCAGCCAATCAGAAAGCACAAGTCGTGTTGAAAAGGTATTCTCACCAATCAGAAAGTAGCGGTCTGGTACGTTTCTTAAGGTCTTGTTGATCTTTCCAGCGCAGCACGTTGTTGCGCGACACCCCGTACTCTTTCACGATCTGCCTACTGGACTTGTACGCGAGTCATTCCACAGTCTCAAGCTTCGCGGGTATCCTGATCCGCCGCTTGAGCCTCTTTTGCCTCGCCATCCGTCAATTTACGCGCTGGCAAAGTCCTGCCATGCGTCATCGAGAACCTCTCACATCAAATACACTCTATTTTTATATTTGTAGTCGTAGAAGTTAATAACGTATTTTCAGAGGTTTTATGCAAAAAGGATTTTGATGTCCCTATTATCCTGGGAAATGCACTAAATGCGTTTTAGAGCTAAGTGATGGTGCAGTTCAGCTTTGGGTACATTTTCTGGAAACATGGGTACATTCTCTGTGAATCAATCGAAAGGATCCGCGAACGCGATGGTCGGTCTTGGTGACGAGATCTCACTCACAAGAATCACCGACCATCGCTACCGTGAGCGCTCGTAAAATGCCTCAGCACTCGCATTCTCAAGTGACTCAATCCTCCCAAAGACTCCAGTAACGTCGTGTCTGGTTGCTCCGTCGAATGATGTGCCCATGCGAGAAACGATAGAACAACCCCAGTGAATCGAATGCACGCTAATACTAGCGTGAGTCTTCCAGGTGCTACACCTACCACGCGTCCGTCCACCCGTCTTTACTACACAGTGGTTTGAATACTCTCATAGCTGGAATTTGCTGCAGTGTTCTAACTTTTGGAGTACTGATATCTTGTGTGGCTCGCAGGCGTCAGTGCTCTCCCACAAGATCCCGGCGTTGGAGAACTCCTCACCAGTCGAGCTGGTGTCGTCGCTCTACCCGCTTGTGCTCTCGTAAGTGATTGTGGGCTTTGCCAGTTCTCTGCTAGGCCTTGAGCTCACTTGACTCATTTGTAATCTTTAGATCGGAGGTGATCCGAACATCACGACCCACGATCGCGTTTCGTTGTGGAGACTCGCCGCCGTTCCAGTTTGCGCTCCAGAAGCTCAGCCAGGAGCTGTCGACCACCTCCCGAGACGAAGACCAAGAGGTCAGGAAGCTTCTCACGTGCATCTTGTGATTTGGTCCACGTCGCATTCTTCCTCCCTTCCTGAACCGACCTTTTCTCGCGACGGTAAAGCTCTCGCAGGGACTTTTCGTAGACTTTAGCGACAACACCAGTCCGACTGCTGCCGTTGTGGTTGTTCTCTGGGTCTTTGCCGCGGCCTGTCGCCGTCCTCGTACTCGAGATCATCCGTACTGCCGTCGCATATACACGGACGGTATCACAAGCGACCGACTCCAAAAACACAAGCGTGTGGCTGTCGACATACCCTTGTTTTAGCTCTTGGAACTCGGTCGACGCTCATCAGTCAGCAGTTCCGTTGCTGCCATCTCAAGAGTGTCATCATGCGGAGATTACTACATTATCGAGAGATGTGCTTTGTGGATGACTCCAAGAAGTAAGACTACCGCTACCGAACGTCGATTGCGGCAAGTATATAAACAGCGCTATACTTCATCAGCTCATAAAGTGAGCTATCTACCCCATGGAGGTCCAAATAGCTTTATATCCGTCTGTGCATACCAGACTGTTAGTCTAACTCATAAATTGGTAGATGTAGTCTAAACTGACTATTCTGAAAGTCAGAGTGATGGTCCCGCAGTCCCAACTCGAGTGAGCATCACTGACCGCCTTAACATCCCGAATCTGTATCCACATACATTTTCAATACAATAAGACGATCTATCCTTAACGAGGGTAGTAGATTAGCCTCTTATATGCATAAACGCATGCATCCCTCTAGAAAGTCGGGAATCGAACGCCAACTTCTTCAGCTTCCTCGAACATCGCCGAACAAATGTGGGCAGACAACAGACACACAAGCAAGCAGTACGTCACCCGCCCCGCTCCGCGACCGAGCGTCCGGACCGACACCTAAGAAGAAGCGAATCTTCACCACGCTGTACGAGCGACGCCGCTGCACTACAGTCAGCAGTACGCGGACTGCTCACTGTGCATTGCGCTCTCTGTTACTACGTCGCATTGCACCTGCGCATGCCGATCCTGTCCTGTTGAGCTCCTCGCCAGGTGACCACGGGCACTCGAAATAACCGCAAATGAGCACCACCACACGCAGTGCCAGCAACAGCGATACTGCATTGCGACCACAGCACCCAGCGCTACCGCCAGTTCACACACAGCAACAGCATCCGCTTGGCGCACCGGTGACTCACGCGGCTGTCACGATCGGCGTCATCGCATTCGCGGCGTTCGTCGTGCACCTCTCGCAGATTGTCTTACCGCTCGTGATCCTCAGCGGTGCGTTCCTTCTACTGAAGCATCCGCGCTTCCACGCGTGGCAGGAGCGTGTGTGGACACTCGTGAGAACGCAGCTGCAGTGGCTTAAGCTCTCGGCGCTCTCGGCGCCCTTGCCCACGAGCGGCATCAACGTGACCGACGCGACTGGTGATGGGACGAGCGCCTTTAAGAAGGACAAGCCATACACCAAGGCGTTAAAGACCATCAACGAGAAGGATGCGACTACATCCATAAAGGCCACACCTGCGGCACGACGACGATCCAAGCTTCAGGTGCCAAAATCCCAGACCCCGTCACTACGAGTAACAGACCTTGGCGTGGACGCCGACGGCTCACCTCTGCGGCTGAACGTGCCCAAGGAGTTCCTCGGCAACTTTGTCGTCGAGCCCAACAGCGAAGCACCCTACGAATTCGAGAACGACTTTGTGCAGGGCAAGCTGCTCTTTCTGCTAAACCGACAGGACGCCAAGGTTCCATCACGCGTTGAAGCCATCTTCAATGGCAAAAGACGGCTCTTCTGGGTGCAAGTGCAGCTCCAGTTCAAGAAGGCGCCGGCAGGCATCCTATACATCGGCGGTGAGGTGCCCAGAGTCATGAACCTGGGCTTCTTCACCGGCGGGCTCACCAAGATCATCCTTAGTGTGCTTCAATCCCTGGTTCGCGGTCTGCACTACGGCTTCGGTGTCTTCTTCCCAGGTGCGGCCGCCACGAGAGCCGACGAAGAGTTGCCGCACATCTGTTTCCCACTGTACACGGCCGTGGACCAGTTTGTATGCACGCCGCCTGGGCAAGAGCCACCAACACTGGGCAGCCTGGACTTTGGTGAGCTCAAGGAGGCGTCGCTCGCGAGACGCAAGTCGGGCAAGGCGTTCTACGAATACAACACCACGGACACGTACTCTTTTCACTTTCACAGCTTCTTCATCGACTTCTCGCGCTGGAAGCTCCAGAACGTCCCAGGCATGCGGGACGTGGACTTGAGTGTCTTCTGGTCCGACATGCCGCTCCAGCTCGTCGCCTACAGTCTTAAGCCATCGCAGAGTGACAACTCTGTTGCTATCAGTGAGAGCGACGCGAAGAAGGCGAGCCATTCGCTCAGAGCCAAGGAGTATAAGTTCTGCTTTGAGCTGAGCCACCGTATTCAGGAGCTACTGCTATCAGCTGCTGACCTCACGGAGGACGAGCTGAACGAAGCAGAGAATGGGGTTGTGCCCAGTGATGAAGCGGCGCAGCTGAACGAGCTTCAAAGGGAACTCGCGCGGTACGAGTTCAGCATCCCGGCCTGGTTCGAGTACTTTAGCAGCTCGCAGATGCACAGCGAGCGCCGCGTGGGCTACGCGCTGCTCGTGCGCGAGTACGAGGACGGCGACAAGTTTAAGTCCCCTCTCAAGTGCGAGTACATGGTGCTCCACACGGCGCTCTTCGCCTACGCGCCGCTGTCGTTCATTGAGCACGAACTGGAGAACTTGTCGTCTCGTAAACGTGGCCGCAGTGCCAGTGGTACAGGTGGGATCTTCTCGAGCCAGAAGAGCAAGACTCTGGAGGAGTCCATCGCCGTGCGCTCGCGTCGGAACAAGTACAGCAAGATCGAGGTCGAGCGCTGCTTTCTCGAGCACCACCTGAAGCAGCTCGCGCGCCACAGCGACGCCGAGAACGCGGACTTGACGAGTGTTCGCGCTGACCAACTCTTCGCGGCGCAGTCGGCGCTGCTGGACTTGCTACAGCACCAACGCACGTCACTCCACGGCGAGTGGCTTTTCCTCTCGGCCACGTTCTGCAGAACCAACAGCTTTGGCTCGTCGTCCAACATTCTGACTTCGTCGTCACCACCACACAGCAGTGGTGTTGTTCTTATGAGCCCTAATGTGCTCAAAGACGCCCCACATGCAGCCGTCCAAGTGGTTCGTGTCGTGAGCGCGAGCCGTTGGCGCCACGAGTGGATCACACTCGACCGCGCGAACCGCGTGCTCCGGTTCTTCCGCATGATGTCGTCGTCACCCAGCTTCTCCATTCAATTAGACCAGGTGCTGTCTATCGAGGCCGCCTCTGACGACGTGACCCAGGATAATTACGGTAGCGGCAGCGCCTCTGAGCCAGTCTCCGAGATCTTTTGGATGCACGTGGGGCTGTTGGAGAAATGCCATCACATCGCCTTTGGCACGAACGACGAGCGCGAGCGCTGGATCGAGTCCATCGGCGAGACGATCCTGATGGCCAGGGACACCAGTGCTATTGACAGTAACCCCATGGACGCACTACTTCGTGAACCCATCATCCAAAGCAGCGAGCGGCTCTCACTTGACAGCTTTGCGAGTGACGGATCCCCGAAATCCCGCGGCAGCGCGCGCTTCGTGCTCAATAACCGCTGCGAGTTCGTCGTCCACGCGTCTACACATCTCCCGTCGGTGTCCTCATCATCGAGACAGAGCGACCCAAACAGCGTGGTCGCCGCGTGCCTCAAGCATGTGCTCGCACTCCAGTCGCAGCGGTTGCAAGCGTACTCAACACGAGATCTCGTAGCCTTTCTCAACGAGACGAGCACGTTCAAACGGCTCAACCTGGACACCCTCAGAGACGACGAAGCCGCGCGCAAGGTGTTCTTCCTCAACCTGTTCCACCTCATGCAACTCCATGCGAGCATCCTGGGCTTCCTACCCAAATCCAAGCTCCACTGGGGTAAGTTCTTCAACGGCGTGAGCTACAACATAGGCGGCCTCTTCTTCTCGCTCGCTGAGATCGAACACTGCGTGATTCGTGCGCCCATGTCGACGCTGCGCCTGCCCATCGCGTTTCTCGTGATCCCAAAGTTTCACGAACCGGACGAGCGCCTGGGCTTCCAGCTCACAAAGAAAGACTTCCGGCTCAACTTTGCGCTTAACTGCATGACAAAGTCCTGCTGGAGCGCCATAGTAATCTATGAAGTGAGTCATCTGGACGCCCAGCTTGACCACATTGTGAGGAAGACCGTGGACCTGGCACTCACATACGACCGCGAGAGCCGCGTCGTGTACTTCCCCAAGGCCTGCGACTGGTACCGAGCTGACTTTGTCGCCGCCAGCGAGGAGAGCTATAGCCAGAGTGCCACCAGTTATGCTGGTGCTGGTGGACAAGAAGGCCAAGGTGGTCAGTCGATGAACCTGGCGATGCTGCGGCTGCTGGTGCGCTACGTGCGCGAGAGCAAACTGAAGTTGCTTGAGTACGTGTTTGAGCACCACGACGCGCTCATCGCCAAGTACAAGTTCACGAAATACGACTACCGCTTCCAGGAAGAGCTCAAGGAGTCCACCTCCTGGTGAGTAAGAGAGTAGCGACTTTACGATAACGCCAGGGCAACAATGCCCTCTCTCTTACCAAGACGAATGAAGACTTGACTTATTGTCCTCCTACTAACTGACTATAAAGATGCTCTGTAGTGATTCCAAACTACCACTGACCTGGAGCAAAGTGGCTTTGTGACGGAATCACCACAAAGTGATGTGTCAGGTTCCCCCTGAAAGTCGATACGGGTACATTTGAACAGTTTTGGGAGGCGTGTCAGATCTGGGATGGCTACTCTTTTTGTTTGGTCTTCTGATCTTATTCAGAGATCTTTCAGTAAACGCAGGACGCGACGACGACAGAAACAGCACCAGAGGTTCGCCAGGCTACGTAGCTCATGTGGCTCTGTGGTAGCAAGAGCGCCTGGTCTACAGGAGTCTGTCTGCTCACTCAGTTGCCATTTCGAAGCGTGCGGTGCACTTCCCCCACACAAAGCAGTTCACCGTCCCTTTAACCAGCAGCTACCTGCTCAATCAACGATGGAGAACGCGATCCACTTTTTCGACGAGCTCAAGAAGGGTATGCACCAGGTCGAGCAAGCCATGTACGTTATCTCTTTGTCCCTATGGCTGGCGTACCCGAGTCTCGCTTTAACGGTGATGTGCTGGGTACTATACGTGATAGTGAGGACTGGGACTACCAGGACTTCTCACCCGACAAGCGCCGCGCGCTACTGGAGGAGCAGATCACGAACGACGTCGCGGACGACCGCGAACCGGAGCCCGACGCGCTCCAGCGCATCCACTCGCAGCAGCTCAACTGGTCAGGGTTGAGTCCCGAGGACGAACTCGCCGAGTACGTTCCTAGGGTTTATACTACGTTAACTACCTTGGGGCTCAAAGTCTAATCGACTCTCTCTTTGTTAGCGAAAGGTATGACTACGCCACAGAAACAAGCGCCGGTTCAATGAGCTACGAGGCAAGAGTGGTGCTCATGTCGACGCCCGCGGGTGGCATTCAGGGCGTCCCTGACACCGACACGATCCATCGGTTCTTCAACAAGGCGCAGCACGCGATGGACCCGCAGGCGCTCACGCAGGCGCTCTTCACGCGCCTTCAGGACACAAGCTGCTGCTGGCAGACGCGCTCTAAAGTGCTCGTACTCATCCAGGCACTCGTCGAGTCAGTGCCTCTGGCACCGCGTTACCTGCCGCTCTTCAAGCAGAGCTCTTCTCTCATGCAGCAGCTCGAGAAGCTGCGCACGTCGAGCCACAACCACGTGGTCCGCGAGAACGCGCGCAGAGCGCTGTCGCTCGTCCAGTCGAACGGCACGAACCCGATGCTGGTCCCGCGCGAGGCGATGGCCGCCAGGGCCAATGGGACCACACTCGCGTCCGTGCGCACCAAGAAGGCCAGCCTCAATCCCAGCGGTACCACGGCGAACGTCACCAGACGCGTCATGAAGTCACCACCGCCAGCGCCACTAGCGAACCTCAAGATCGATCACCACCGTACCAAGGCGAATGACGACAATCGACGCCTGCACACGAGCCCCAAGATCGCACGCGCGGCGCTCGCGTCCTGGCGCCGCCGCAACAGCCAGGACCAGCAGGGCAATGAAGAGAACCCAAACCTACTGCCGTTTCAGGACTCGCCGCAGATGCTCACGAAGAGACCAGGCTCTGGCTTTGGATACAACACAGCCAGCGCCATTACGACCTCGGCCGTCAATGCGTCGCGGTACCAGAGCGGCCAGCTGAGTGCCTTCACCTTCATCCAGTAGGTACTAGGTACCAGCAAATACTGAGCCCTTACTCTCCATTTATCCCCACTGGCCAAGTGTTTGACATACATGGCCACACCATAACCTTATAATTAGCTAGCTGTTCATTTGCCTTCTCAGCTCTACTGGTTTCCTCTCCTTGATCTCTCCCAGCTCACCAAAGGCCTACCCATGGCTACAACTACGACGGCCTCGGCGCCGAGCATCAATGACGTGAAGCCTGGACGAGCCCAGCAGCAGCACCAGACTCGACGCGAGCCTGCGCTACGAGTCCCACTCTCGACCGACGCGTCGCGTGTCCGTAGTACTAAGCACCGGTCGTCCAACGTCTTCTGGATCAAGCTCAACTTCACGGTCAAGACCGCGCGGCTGCAGTCGCTCAAGCGGCACAAGTATCAGCACCTGCAGGAGGAGGCGCTGTTGAAAGCCCGCGGGCTGCTCAAGAACTGGGAGGACGGGCCCGTGCTGCTCATCGAGGATCTCTACCGCCAGGCCACTTCAGGCTCCAATGGTGGTCATGAGAACAGTAATGAGGACGCGCAGGAGTTGGTCAACTACACGCCCGAGGCGCTTGCGCTGCGCTTCAGTCTGCGCAATGACCCGGCGGTGCTGAGCGCCGTAAAGGAGCTTTGGACCATCGACACGGGGCCACGGGACGCGTTCGGGTGCATTGACCAGAGGGCGTACACCGCGCTCTTCCGAAGGATCGCCAAGTGCGTGGACGCCGAGGCCTTCCCCAGAGCGGCACATAGGATCCCCAAGCGTATGGAGAAGACGATCCACGAGGACTGGAAGCGCGACTCGAAAGGTGAGAACCAGATGAGCTTCGCCAACTTCTTCGATAGCGTCTTCGAGCTCGCAGACCTCTGGTGCGAGACGATCCACGAAGACGAGTACGCGCTCTTCCTGCGACGTGTGAGGAACCGCATCAGTGAGAAGAAGAAGTCGAAGAAGGCTGACTCAGACACGCGCGTGCTCCGGTCTATGAAGAAGGTCCGGCCTCTGGATGAGGACGACTCAGAGGAGGAGGAAGAGGAAGACTCAGAAGTTGACTCGGAAACCTCGACCTCGGAGGGCTCCGAGGAGATCACTGATACGAAGGAAGAGCTACAGGCGGAACCAATGATTGACTCGGAGTCCTCCTCTAGTACAAGTGGCGGCTTTGCGCACAGCTCGATGATGCATCGCTTCCTCACGGTCAAGAGCCTGGATGTCAAGAGCCCCAGCGCCTCGCATCAGGCCCGCCAGCCTCGCATCATCCACTCAGCGACGGGCTCTCACCAGTCTTTACAGCAGCAACCTCAGTCCCAGCGCCACCAACAAGATGTAGCTGGACGGATCGTGGCCATCGCTCAGCAGCAGCAGCTGGTGCACCGCCAGAGCTTCAGTGCCCAGCGCCAGGATCGACGCCCCAGTGGCGTCACGACCCTGCGCTTCGGCGACGACGGCAACGAACGCATTGCACTGGTGACCAATAACGGTGTTAGTAACGGCAATGACAGTGATCTATCAGGACCGGTGGCTGGCGGCATGGCCTTCGAGCCTTCAGCAGCAGCAACTCTAGGCAGCCGAGGCAACTCGCTCTCTCAGATGAAGCCCATCCAGGAGAATCGAACCGATCTCATTGGGCTGAGAAATAACTCGGAGGACGTTGTGATCGAGGCGCGACCGCGCACACCGGCACTCGCAGTGCACGTGGTCGAGAGCGGTATCGACGGGATCTTCAACAGTGCCACCAGCTCCAAGCCAGCAGCAGGAGATGAGGCTCCAACAGCAGCTTCAGTGTCAAAGTCCTCAGTTACTAAGACTGGCTTTGCGCCAGCGACGCGCCACGCGATCCTGAGTCTCGCGAGGCCGCCAAACTGCAGTCCGCTACTTCGAGACGTCGTATTCAATGCAATGACCGGGAAGACCGAAGGCTTTCAGATGGCGTCAGCTTCCGGGGCTTCTGACACTTCGAACTTTGGCAGCATCATTGGCTCGCAGTTCCATGCAGCAACGACCGCAGCACCGGCTGCATCGGTAGTGAATACTACTATGACAGCTGCTGCGCCTCTCTATGGTAATATTTATGCTGGCAGCCATGCAGTATCTCCGACGCCTGGTTCACGGTCCATGTCCCGCCAGCCGTCACATGGTATGGCGGCCAAGGCAACACCAACTCTGACCACTAAAGCACCAGCACCAGCTCAACGACATGAATCCACTAAGCAGCGCCACTTGGGCATCTTCAACCGCGGGAGCTACTCGTTCGAAGCCCCAGTGACCTCAGTAAAGACCGAGAGTCCATCGAATCCAGTTCTGAACCTACGTCCGTCAGTGAAATATCGAGTGCGGCAGTCTGAAGCAGCTTCACAACGACAGCAGCAAAAGAAGCGCGTGCTGCCGCCCATGGCTCCAGCGACGCAGCTTCAGCCTGGAAGAGCGAGTCCCTATCGTTTTGTCCAAGATGGCGAGGATAATGGTGCTGATCCTGTCAGCAACAACTACAACCTGTTGGAGCCGGTTGACTTGTCCACGAGCTACCAGATGACCAGCTTCGCGACAGACTCGAGCGTCAGAGCTAATAACAGCAACAATCCCACTATGAGATCAAGTTTTAACGGCTCCTCGTCGCTCTCAGCTTTGGATCCGTATACCAAGAGCGCGGCCAGTGCCAACGCGCCGCTCTGGTACGGACTCAGATCCACGAAGGAGTCTCGGAGTGGTGGGAAGACTATGACTACCAAGCGAGCCAGGACACCAGCCGCAGCCATGACTGTACCTGTACGCGCCCACAGAGTTGATATAGGAGGAGCTGGTGGTGGAACGATTGAACAGCCCGAACAGCGCCAACAACAGAACCACGTTGGGGATGATCAAGACTCGCTGCACACGTCGCCCTGGGACTCCTACGAGGACAGCGACGTCTTTGATAGCGACTTCTTCGTGAGGAGAGACTGGCAGTCCTTCTCACTTGCGGACGAGACGCCAACTGTTAGTGGCTACGAAGGCAGGAGCTCAACAGCTCTGATCTTGGGTTCTTCCTCTTCACCAAAGTCTTGCGATAAGCAGCAGCGACAGCAACAGAGGACGGGACTTCAGCTGCACTACAGTGGGGCTGTGATCTCTGGACCTGAGGTAGAGCTCAACATGAAGAGCTACGCTGCTACCCCGTCGTTAATTGTCACCTCGCTTGGCTCCTCTTTTCCAGCGAAGCTCAACCGTTCAATTTCAGTACCTGAAACTTCAGTCAATGACGACCTCGGTACCACTGGTGGCTTACATCAGTCGGGCAGCTCCACCACGGCCCCCTCAATCGACCAGTGCCACGGTCAGCCCCACGCCTCCTATCAGCTCACAGCCTTAGCACCAGCGGCGCCTATTCGTGAGATCGAGCAACTCCGCATCTCGGCATCACCTTTATACCAGCACGAAGCGCTGCCAAGGAACGCGTCGCGCGAGAAAGGCTTCGCTGGGTGGCGAGACGGTGTGCCACCAGCAGGTGGCCCTGATCTTGAATTGCGAGGTGAGCGGAGAGCGTCCGTGTATCGAAACCCAGTCGCACTGGAGCCCGACGGTGTTGGATTCACGCGACCAATTTCCCCCATAAAAGGCAGGGGCTGCTCTCGAAGCGAGAGGCACTCGGAGGACTGCGTATCGGACCACTGTGAGGCCGCTGCTCGCGTGCGAAGCCTACAGAGTGCTTCAGCATCTCTATACGACGTTGATCGACCAAAATCCCCAGTCTTCAAGATGGAGAAGCGAAGAGCTACGAGAGCTACGATGGGAGTACCTGACGGGAATGCGGGTGAGCTAGTGAATCGTGAGCTGCTGGAAGACGTCACGATCCTCCTGAACGCGAAACGCGAGCTCATCCTGCGGCCCAAGCAGAACGAAAATGAGAGCGGCAATGGCGGACTACTGGCAAAGCTACACGCTCCCACGCGCTCCGAGATGATGAAGCGCCGGTACAAGTACACGTTTGGACGTGTCTAACGTTAGCTTGTGACTATGGAAATGTGCTCAGGTAGTTGAAAAAACAGCTATGCAATGTCTAGGATATTATTGTCGCCTACGCGTGTGGCTGGGCGGAGACCCCGGCGAGCTCGCCTCGGATGTATCGCTCGATAAGCGGGTGCTTAACTAAGCGGGCTGCGGCCTCCGCGGACGGTAATGAAGGGTTCTCGCTCTGGGTTGTGAAAGAGTCCATCGTGGCCTCGGACGCCTCATGATCTTCGTCTCCGGGTGGCGGAAGCGTCTTGTTGCTTGTATTGGCGGTGGCAGTGAACACGTCGTCGATAATGGAGAGCGCCGTGCGCTTGACCATGGGTGGGTCGCCAAAGTAGCTCGCCACGAGCGTCATCGTGATGAGCACGAACGCCAGCTCGTCCCTCGATACTGAATCAGGAGCATCATCAAATCCACCGCTGCTACTGCTATTGGTGATGCCACCAGGATTCCTGGTAGTGCTATCATCACGCAGGAGCTCCATGGCAGCTTCAAACAAGCACCACACGATACATAAAATAGGTCAATCAATAGCATCCGCGCTGGGGTTATCCTATAACTCGTTGAAGCAAAGCAGCAAACCCTTCTTCCCAACTGAGGCTATCGAGCATTCGTGAGAGCCAACGCACCTTGGAGTTTGGTCGTGAGATCGCCGCTCAGCAGCGCGCAGCCGCCCACGAGGAACTCGGCCGCGAGGATCTCGTCGCCGCCCGTCCTGTCCAGCAGTGTGAAGATCCGGTCGAAGATCGCGCGGTCGGACGCAAAAAAGCAGTCGGCGCTCTCCAAGGCCGTCAAAAAGGCCGTGTGGCTCAGGTTGGGCTCCTGGCGGCGCGGAAGCATTAGCACACTATGGGGGCGATGGCTCACGTCCACTGGCTCGTGGGTTACTATTGGCTGGTGCACTGAGTCATCGTGGTCGTGCTGGGGGCTCACTGCGAGGTGGAACTGCTGGCGCAGCACGCGCAGGCCATCGAGGTCAACTAGAAGGAGCCATACAAAGCACACAGAGGCGCCTTAGCCCTAGGGTGGTTAATACACAGCGTATGAAGAAGACACACAATGGCTACGCAGATGGCTCACGGACACCGCGTGATCTCAGCCACGGCGGCGATCGCGAGCGGTCCAAGCGCGCGCTCACTAGACGCGCCAGTGCCCATGCTGGTGGTCTCACGCACTAATCGATTTGCTACGATCGGTATGTTGGCCGGACGGGCGTGGGTCGCTTCGATTCGAAGTGACGTGTTTGGGCCGTGAAACTGCCGCCCACGGTACAAAGCAGAACTTGAATTTTCAGCTTTATCACCAACATTTGGAGCAAAAGCAACCAAAACCGCCTGCTTCTCTTGAAGAAGCAGCTTCACATTTTAAAAACAGCTCCGCGTTACGACAGCAGCAAGGACAAGAAAGATACCGCGACGCACCCACTACCCCATCACCTTCGACATGGTGATTATAGCTTTCCTCGTGCTCGCAGCGCGACCCGACTTTAACAAGTCGGTGTGGCCCTTAGGCAACAAGATCCCAGAGCTGCGTGGAACAGGAGTTAATGTGCAGGTTTCTCCTCGGATGATGCACAAGAAGTTCTTCATCGTAGACGGCGAAACGATGGTCACGGGTGCGTATATGATCTTGTGTTGGATCTGCTCAGTATGGAGTCTTGTTTTCAATCGTGTGCTTGCTATCTTACGCAGGGTCACTCAACTGGAGTGGCAAAGGGTGCTCAGGAAATGGGAAGGAAGTTTACGTGTTCGAAGGCGTCGAGACTCGGTTCGTGCGCGACGGCTGATGACGATTTGAGGGGGCTTGGCGAGAGTCCAACGCCATGCCAGAGCTGACCCTGGACCAGCCTGTGTCCGACCGGGGTACACCATCGCGGATTCATCCCCCAGTGTCTGCCCTGCCTCCATTTGCGCGAGTGCGTGC
>JAASGO010000311.1:0-30154 GCA_023334245.1 Globisporangium cederbergense
ACACAAACAAACAGACAGCCACAGCCATGTTAGCATAAAGACATCACCAAATATCGTGCTTTGTGATTGGTCAGCTCGCAAAAATCGGACAAGACGCATTCAGTTTAGTAGGGGCTTGTCCGATGGTGTCACCGTTTTGGAGTGGTCGGACAAGCGTCTTCAAGCGAAGAGCCTCTGACTTACTTTCACTATGTGGGCTGATTTTTCTGTTTTTCGTGTCCGATTTTCGGATCCGTACAGCGTTTCTTCGCCAAAGCAAATGTGATGTCAGCATACACGACTCCAGCGCACCGATCGATACTTAAACGGTAATTTGTCGCTCAGCATGTTGTATGATACAACCGAGTAGGTTATCGATTGCCAGACGTCATTCAACTTGTAGCTTGTGACATCTTACACAGAATGAGCAGCGTTATTAGTAGCCTCAGGGGCTGCTATTACCATCACGGTCTTCCCCCGGCAAAGGCTCCCTTTAAGTGCGACTAGCACTTCAATACCTCTATATCTGGCGTCGGTAGTCCGTAACTTTCCATAGTGCGGCCAGGTCAAAATCTATGCTAAAACTCGGGAGGCATTGCTCCACCACGCAATGCATTATACAAGGTGAAAATGTGGCGCGAATAGAAGACTCCGCGCTGTAATGGGGGCAAACCACCACACCAGCCAGCCATTCCGATACGATACGAGAACCAGCGGCAGGAATTGATCCGCCGCCCGTGAAAGCCCCACGAACGAGGAGCACCGACTGATCGAAGCATGCTCGCGACGGCCCTGAGAAGCTTCGCGTCGAGCGCGTCCCGACGCAGCACGACCGCGTCCTCTCTGGCGGCCCCATGCGCGTCCGCGCTCTTCAGTGCGCAGCACGCGCTCTTCTCGACCGAAGCCCCTGCGGTTGCGGCGACGGCCGTGGACGCTGAGGTGACGGCGGAGAAGAAGCGCACCAAGCTTAAGATCCCGACCAAGAGGTGCGCACTTGTTGATTATACTGTACCATGGGCGAGCAAAGGGGAGTGATATTATAGACTGACCCTTGTGTGTGCTTATGTTAACAGAGCCGCGGCCCTGCTGCAGCAACTGAACGTCGAGGCGGTCGAGAAGTCGCTCGTGGGCAAGGACATCGACGAGTTCAAGCCAGGCGACTCGGTCGAGGTGCAGTACCTGCTGAGCCGCACAGGCGGCAAGGTGCAGCGCGTCAAGGGTGTCGTGCTCGCGCGACGAAACCGCGGCACGGGCAGCTCGTTCATCATCCGTAACGTACGTGGCGCTCTTTGTGTGTGTGCTGGTTAATATATGCAGCTAGCCTAACAACGCCATGTGTGTTTCTATGCGCCAACAAACAGCACATTGGCGGCTACGGCTACGAGCAGAAGATCTTCTTGCACTCGCCGCTGCTGCAGAGCGTCAAGGTGCTGCAGGAGGCGTTCATTCACAAGGGCAAGAAGCGCGTGCGCCGCGCCAACCTATTCTATTTGCGCGACAAGGCTCCGAACTTCACGACCGTCTAAGCACTGAGTGGCAGGCGCAGACGAATGGACGACCCAGAGAGAAAGAACGAGCAAGCAACGCAACGCAGTGCGAAGCGGAGACAGGGATCACGACACTAGAGACAACATCACACACAATCGAAACCAATCGAGAGATCTACCAACTCACGCCATGCTTGTTCAGTGTTCAGCTTGAGCTCTTCGTGTTCTTGTTGGTCTTGTTTAATCCCAGCAGTAATAGCACTCTCTCTTGTTCTTCCAGTCTTTGTCACCATCACGTGACCTCTCGCTGGTCGTCTTCACCTACTCCGCCACTCATCTGCGCTTCTTCTTCTTAGACTTGCGCAGCACGGCTGAGCTGTCGCTCACGACCACGACCGCCTTCTTCTCCTCGGGGGCATTCGCCTTGCTGGCCGCGCGCGCCGCCGCGTCGAGCTTGAGCGCATCCTTCTCGGTCGACTGACCCGCGCCCTGAGCGCCCACGAAGCGGTTGCGGCCGCGGCGGCCGCGCTTGCCATACGAGCGCTGCTTCTTCGGAATCCAGCGCTCCGGGTCTGGGTTCAAAAGCCCGATCGACGCGTTGTAGTCCGGACGCGAGCGCAAGTTGTTGAGGTGCACCTCACGGCGCTTGGCGCGCTTGCGAGCGATGCTCTCCGGGTTCTTCGCCGCGCGTTTGCGGCTAGTGACAAATAACAAAAACAGTTCCCAGTTAGAGCACGGGCCAACAAGACCATCACCACATAGAGCAGCAAACGTACTCGTTCTTCTTGTCACCGGAGTCGACCAACTTCGACAGCAGGCGGTTCGAGCGGAGCGCCAGACGCTCCAGCTCACTCGGCTCCACGTCGCTCTCTACGACCGCAGGCAGCATGCCGCAGCGAGTCTCGGCGGCCTTCGCGTCGCAGAACGAACTGTGTTGTTCAACAAGCACACAGAGAGAGTTAAGTGATCACAGTTAGCAACAGCAGCCAAGAGCACAGAGCCACCTCAGCAAACAAACAGTGGACGTACAGCGCCACCACGAGCGACGCAAGCGAGCGCAGACGCAGCTCCGGGTCGAGCGCCGCCGCGTTCTCGCCCTCGAGCAGGTCCAGGTACGCCTCGGCGGCCGCCTGGTACTGCTTCTTCTGGATCTTGTGCGCGCAGTCGCCCTCGCGGATCTTCATCGCGTGGTCCGACGCGTAGTCGAGCGCCTTGTGATGCGCGATCGCGCGGTCGAGCGTCGCCTGCGCGGCAGCCGAGTCCCCAGCGGCCTCGTAGAGGCTCACGACCGTCGCGACCGTGCCCGGCGTGTGCGCGAGCTCCTCGATCGAGTTGATGCACTTGGCCGCCTTGGCCGTCTGGCCCTGCGACAGGTACACGTGCGCGAGCCCGAGGCGGCCGCCCACGCTCACGTCGTCTTGCAGCAATTCAATCGCAACGGCCGGCGACTGGTCCTTCGTGGCCAGCAGCACGACAATCTCCGACACGGCCTTGGACTCCGGGAAGCGCTTCTTGAGCTCCGCGACCTGCTCGCGGCACTCCTCGGGCTTGTTCATGAGGCAAAGCACGAGCGCGCGGTTCGCGAGGATCGCCTCCTGCTGCGCGAAGCTGAGCTTGTCGCTCAGCAGCTCGTCGCTGATGTTCTTGAGCCGCTTGAGCGAGTCGAACAGGTCGCGGTCCTTGCGGATCGACACGATGTTGTTCGACGCTACGGCGCCGATTGTCTGGTCGGTGAGCCTATCGGACAAGGTCAAATTAGTGCCAATCAGTTAGATGCAAATCCCACAGCCATGAAGCTGAAGGGAGGACAAGAAGCGAGGGACGCACTTGAGCTTGAGCACGTTGCGGTAGTCTGAGAGCGCGCCGTCCACGTCGCCCTTCATCTGTTTCACGAACGCCAGTTGCGTCTTGACGAGCGCCACTTCGCTCTCGATCTCGGCCGGCGACGCGCCTTCCGCCGCAAGCGACTCGCGACAGAGCTCTGCAGAAAAGAAACACACGAGAGGAATAAAATGAAATGTCCATGAGCCATCTGTCTGGATAAAAGAGACAATCTCAGGTGGACACAGACACTCAGCAATCACGTACTCTCAGCCTCCATCAAGAGCGCTTCGGCTTCGTCCCAGTTGCCCGCCTCGATCGAGATGAACGACTTGTTGAACGCCACTTCATAGTTGTCGTCCGTCTGCACAAGATAAGATAAAGAACATGGTCAGCTGGCAGTTCGCTGTTGCATCTCAAGCGGGTATCAGTTACCAACGAACCGGAATGGTGCTGGCGTCAACATCGCGGCTGCGGCCGGCGCTCGCGTAAGCAGCAAGCAAGTTGGTCTGCAACTCCATCAGGTCCTCACCCTGAAAGATAGACAAAGAGAGATACAAGCACAGAGAGCGCATCTGTTGTTAGAAACCATTGATTGCCTAGTGCTGTCGCAAGGAGATGATCGCCGCTTGACCGCGCACACACCTCCTGCGCAGTGGCGAGAAGGTGCTCGTAGATGTGGATGCACGTCTCGAAGTTGCCCTTGCGAAAGTTCTGCATCCAACAACAGCAACAGCAGCAGTTAGTAACAAGCAGCAGTCAATCAGACCCGTAATACGACACATGACGCATTGCAGCTGCGGTCAAAACGTACCAGCTGCGCAGCGAGGTGCAGGAGCGCAGCGCTATGGCCCTGGAGCCCCGACGGCAGCAACGCCAGCGCCTCGTCGTCTTTCTTGAGGCGGTAGAGACAGTATGCCTTCTCAGTGCTCAGAAAGTCGTACTTGACCGCCAGCTCAAGTGCCTTGTCGAACTGTTATCCGTGAGCAAATACGAAGCACACAGAGAACGAAATACGCACAGTCAGTGGTCCATATCCACACTCCTATACACCGCTTTAAAGGTACAACACAACACAAAGCACACACATACCTTCTCCATGCGGATGAGCGCCACGCACTTGATCTTGACAGCGTCCACGTCATCCGGGAAGCGCGAGCGAACTGCGTGCGGTGTACAATCAATCACAACAGTTAGTACCGCCACACACACACGTCCACATCTACAACGTGACGCACTCTTGTTGCAGATCTCAACGGCCTTGACGTAGTTCTCGCGCTTGAGCGCGCCGTTGAGCTCCACGAACTGCGCCGCCACGTCCGCCATCTCTATCTACTTCCACGACAGTCGATCGGTCGGTCGAATAAAGTTGCGTTATGTCTGCGTGGCGGTGGTGACAGCATTTTGGACCTCGTGGGACGAGAAGGGGAGAATGGGTCGGGTCGGGTTTAGCTCATCTTGGTTTCAGTATGCTTCAGATGAGGACCCGTGAAAAGCAAAATACCTGTTTGTGAGTCGATATCTGGCATAATACCTTTTTGATAGTAAATATTTAGAATAGATTTCCTATTTACACATAATATTATAACTTAAGTATTAGATTTGTCCAACCTGATTGCAAAATAGAGAGGTTTAACAGATCCCAGCGCGCTTGTCAATTTGAAAAGTCGCCACCACCAAAGAATGAAAATGGCGGCAAGAAGCACCCGTGGCGACCGGCGACGACGGCTCTAGACGAGCAGCTACAGCTTCAGCCAACAGTACCAACCGTAGTAGGTAGGAGCACGTGATGGCGCACGACCGGGCCAAGAAGCCGCTCTCAATGCGCCGCAAGCCCGTGAGCCTGGTGCCCGTGGCTTCCCCCGCGAGGAACCAGCAGGACGACCAAGCGGTACATGAGCCGTCTCTTCCTGTCGCGGTGATCTCTACGCCACTCTCGCCTGGGCTTCGGAGCATAACATCTAGTAATGCTATTGCTACTGTGGTGTTGTCTCCGCGCGATGCAATCTTTGCAGACTTCCGCTGCACGCGATTCCGTCGTCACGTGGACCTCAGTGGGTGGACGCACGTGACAGATTCGGCGCTACAACTATTGCCCAACGGCACGTTCGAGTCGCTCATTCTTGACGAATGTGAGAAAATAACCATAAACGGTCTCAGCAGCATCAGCAGTGCGACCAAGATGCTCACAAGCATTAGCTTGGAGCGCTGTCGGGCGCTGAGCGCTGAGAGCATCGCGTGCTTCCCTGTGGCGCTGCTTGAAGTGAACCTCTCGTACTGTGAATGGGTGGACGACCAGTGTATTCGCGCGCTGGCGAAGCGTTGTAAGCTTCTTACCAAAGTGTCGCTGCGCCACTGCAAGCGCCTGACGGACTATGGCGTGGCCGCGTT
This sequence comes from Globisporangium cederbergense, assembly GCA_023334245.1. Classification (NCBI taxonomy): domain Eukaryota; phylum Oomycota; class Peronosporomycetes; order Pythiales; family Pythiaceae; genus Globisporangium; species Globisporangium cederbergense. The sequence goes on from JAASGO010000311.1 coordinate 5,679, forward strand.
CCCGGACGCGTCACCCAAGCCTGCGCTCACGTTCCTCGACATTAGCCGCTGCACGAAAGTGACGGACGTGGGCCTCCTGGCGCTATTCACCAAGGCGTTTAAGCTCCAAGAGCTGCTCGCGTCCGGCTTACCGATGCTCGAGGGTGTGAATCTGCATGGTCTGTCGCGTACGACGGGAACCTCGCTGCAAAGCCTCGATTTGTCTAGCAACGCGCGCATGCACAGCATGACGATTGCGCATCTCGTGCGCGTGTACACGAATGTCAAACTCACGGACCTCAACCTCAGCAGCTGCGCACAAGTCACCGACGAGACGCTCGTCGCGCTCGGCAGGTTCTGCCCAAATCTACTCACACTGCGACTCGCGTCCTGTCCGCTGGTCTCGGACGTCGGCGTCCAGCGGCTCGTGGAGTTTGTGCCGCCGCCCGCGAACGAAGAAGACACGGCGGGTTTCATGGGAAACGAGAGTGCCACGCTACGCTGTGTCAAGCTCCAGACACTAGAGCTCACGGGCTGCTTCCAGCTCACCGACGCGGCTTTCCTGATGCTCGGTCTCAAGTGCGTGGACCTCCGAGTACTGATCATTGACGGCGTGCGGCGGTTGAGTGCAGTGGGCCTCCGAGCTATCACTGAGCGCTGCAAACAGCTGCGCACGCTCTGCTGGGGCGGTATCCTCGTGCGCAGTAGCAAGACGGCAGCCGACGGCGTGTGCGCGGGCTTCTTCTCCATCTCGCGCCTGGATCGTGTGGCGCTAAGTGCGCTGTCACATGCGAGCGCCCTTGAGAAGCTACACATCGGCAACACAAAATGCGACACCGAGGCGCTGTGCCTGCTGCTGGCGCGCCTTGGACCACGAAACTTGACCGATCTCGACGTGACATCGATAGCCACAGATGCCATTTGCCACGTCATCGGCGCGTCCTGCGTGCACTTACGCACGCTGCGGCTGAGTAGGAGTCGGTACTTCTCGGAAACGAGTTTCCTAAGCGTCGCAAGAGGGTGCAGAGAGCTTCGCGTGCTTGACCTTGAGAGCTGCGAGCAGATCCGCGACCAGAGCATCGCGGCGCTGAGCGAGCACTGCGCACACCTGGAGAAGCTCGTGCTCGCGAACGACTGGCAGGTCACGGACAAGAGCATCGAGCTCCTGGCCATTGAATCGCGCTGCATGCGGTTGCTTACGCTGAACGTCCGGCATTGTCCCGAAGTCACGCTCCACGCACTGCAACGGCTCGCGAGTCGTTTGAACCATTGCGTCGGGGTATCGAGCGATGGTCTTGTGCCCAAGCACTCGAATGTGGTCCGCTTCCTGCGCAAGCACGATAACAAGAGACTCGCGGCGTGCAAGATCACGCGCTGGCTCAAGCAGCGACTCAACGACCGGTACTACTCGAAGAACGCGCTGGAGCAGGCGCTCAAGTGCATCAAGCGCCGCAAGCGCTGCGCCGTGCGCATCCAGCGGTTCTTCCGCTACTTTAACAAGCAGAGGAAGCAGAAACGGATGGTCGAGCAGGTCCGGCGCGAGCGAGATGAGCGCGTGCAACGAGCGTGGAGATGCGTGCGAGACTACTGCCTGGCATGTCGGCAGCTCCGGCTTTTCCTTAGACAATGGTTAGCTACGCGGCGCCTGCGCCTCCTTCGCGAGGCCGAGCAAGTCAGGATTGTACGCGACCAAGCTGCCGTTGCGATCCAGAAGATCATTCGCGGCTTCCTGGGTAGACGGAAAGCCCTCGCAGCTCGACGAGCAGCTCTTTTGCGGCGCCAGCAGCGCATCGAGTCGGCGGCAACGATCCAGCGCGTTGTGCGGGGTCACCGCTCACGAAAGAAGACGATTCCGATCCGCAAAGAGCGTGAAATTCTGGTTTTCAGTGCGATCCTGATCCAGATGCAGCGAGAGTGCGCTGGGCTGCACATACAGCGCCTTGTGCGCGGCTTCCTGGGCCGACGCCGGAGCAAAAAGCGAGCCGTGCACCTCGAAGAGCTTCGCGTGCTGCGCAACAAGTCGGCGTCTCGTATCCAGCGGCGCTACCGGTCGTACCTAGCGCGTGTGCAGCTCAGTCGGTTCCTGTTCCGCGCTGCGAACCAGCTGCAGCGCGTGTACCGCGGCCACTGCGGACGGAAGAGCGGTCGAGTGATCGTGCTGGAGCGCTCGTACGTTGCAGAGCCGCGCATCCTGATGCTCATGCACAACTCGATCTTCACGCGGGCGTTCGCGGTTCAGTGGAAGCGAAAGCGCGACGCCGCCATCGTGCTCGCGTTCAACGTGCAGAGTCTCTATCGCGGTTACATTGGCCGCCTACGCTTCCGCGTTGCGCTTGCGATAAAGCAACAGACGTGGTACACGACCGACATGAGCGCGCGCGTCATCCAGCACTTCTTTCGCAGCATCATGTAAGTATTCAGTCGTCGGCACTGCGGGCTTAATCTCCTTGTAACTCTTGCACGATTTATGACGCTTGAACCTCCTACTTGCAGGATTCTCAAGCGACTGGCGCGCTTCCAGGCGCACTTGAGATTACGACGGCGCAGCGCTACGAAAGTTCAGGCCACGTGGCGCATGTGGACGGCGAAAGTGCTGGCGTTCTCGCTCATGCTGCGCGCAGACCGCAGGCGCAAGCATGAGGCGCTACTGACATTGCTGACGTTCGCCGACCGCGACGCGCGCTTCAAGTTCCACTTTTTGCAGTATGGGGCTGTGTGCACGATCATTCGAGCGTACAGAGCGTCGCTGCACGAGCGCGGCTGGCAGTCACCGTCGCACATCCGCTTCCTCAACCGCTGCGCCACAAAGATCCAGGCGCTGATACGCGGGCATTTTGGAAGACTGTATGCAAAATGGTACCGCGAGACGCTCGTGGCGGCTGCGTGCGTGATACAGCGCGTATGGCGCGGGAAAGTGGGGCGCAAGATCTGGCGGCAGTTCGTGACAGAGCGCAAACAGCGGCTGCGCGACCAGGAGGAGGAGGACCGCGCTGCGCGTGTGTCGAGGAAGCTCTCGAGCCAGTACGGACTCGACGCCTACGAGAAAGACAGCAGGCATGCGCGACTGCTGCAGGGCTGGTACCGGACGATGCGGAACCGACAGCTCTTCAAACAGGCGGCCGAACTGCGTGCGAAAGCGCTGGAGCTGCGTGCAACCGAGAAGCTAGCGCTCGTGATGAAGATGTCGACCGAAAGCGTGGTGTTCCAGTCGCGGGTATGGCGTGACTGCATGGAGCAGAAGGAGGCTCTTCGGGAGATGGAGGAGGACGCATGCGTCGCCATGGAGCAGGAGATCGCGGAGCTCAAGAAGGCGTGTCACGTGGCCCACGTGGCGACGTCCCAGGCGGCCTCGGAGTACAGCATCCTGCTGCAGCGCAAAAACGACTTCGTGCGCGCAAAGAAGCAGCTCGCGTGCGCCACGGAGCAGGTGAAGACGTGCATCAAGCCGTTCGCGGTGCAGGCAAAGAAACTCACGAAGCAGAGCGCACGCGTGCACGTGGTCAACAAACAGCTTCAGCACGAGCTGCGGAGCGTGCACAAGAGCGTCGTGGCGCTGCACCGGCATCTCCACGAGGTGCTGCCATACGAGCCGCTGCTCCTACAGAGCGACGTCGCGTACCTGCTCTCACTGCTTGAGCTGCCAAACGGGAGGCCGTCGCTCGTCGCAGACGAAGTCGGAGCTCGTCCAGATGAGGTTGTGTCAGTAGAAGGAATGGCAGTGGAGTCTTCTGCTGGTGTTGATTTTGAGCGGATACACTAGCAGAAGAAGACAAGAGTTAGAGAGCTCGCGGTGCTTCGAGAGTAACTATTTAATCCAGTACAATAAGAGAGATTGACGTGCAAGCAAACCTACCCAGACTCTCAGTGTCGTGATTAGTTGGAGTTGACATTGGCGACCGATTTGGAGGCAAAGATCGCAAGATCGGCGTCTCTTCGCGGCTAACTGACTGATTGGCATGCATCCGATATTTGCGCTTGTGCTGTCGAACAAGAAAAGAGTAGCGCGATGAATACCAGGCGGCGGCTCATATGTGTTATTGCGCTTGTCTGCATGATGTTAACGCTGGAGACCTGCGATGCGCAGGTGATCACTGCACCGGACAAGGGCGATGAGCTCGAGGAGCGCGCGTTCACGGAAGCGCAGAGCGAGCTCGAGGACGAGATTCGGCTCCGCGACCCGAACGCGACGATCAACATCGATCTGTACACGTACGTACATGTGTACAGGAGCTCCCCATTGCTGAGTCGTTGCTTCTCAGATGGCGTGTCTTAGCGTCTCGATCCTTTCTTTCTGCTTGCATAGCGTGAGCGAGCCGACGCAGTACATGATCGGGCTCATCCTCGACCCGTGCTACAATCACCCGGCAGACTGCTGCAGTGATCGCTTCGGCGAGCCTGTGAGTACAACTCACACTTGCGCAAGACTATGTACTTCTTACCTGGTTCTGCCACTGACAACGACGCGTGACTCCATTGACAGGCGTACACTACCAATGAGCTTTTGCCCAAGGAGAAGATCTCGCTCCTGGACGAGCTGGGAGCGCCGCTGGACGCATCCGTGAGTCGTCTGAGCGACCGCCCGTCGCGCTTCGACTCCGACTGCTACGTCGATGCCTCACTGAGTCCGTACCGGCTGACGAAGAAGCTCACGGCTGACGGGCTGGAAGTCACCAAGAACTACACCAACTCGGGCTGCGTCGGCAGGCTGCGAGCCTTGGTGCCGATGGAAAAGGTGATGATGCCTGCTTGTTGGGACCATAACCAGACAGTCAACGCGCTGAATCCGTGCTACGGATGGGACGGTCGCAAGAAAGAGAACTGCATCGCGGTCGGGTACATGCAGACCGCGTACATTACCCAGTGCTTTGGCTCCTTCGCACTTGACAACCACTGCGGCACCTTCCTCGAGGTTCATGAGCCAGAGAGCGAGATCATCTTGAGTCAGACACGGCTGCTGGGAGAGTACCCGAGCGGGTTCCGCACCACGACACTACCGCTTTTCTTCCGTGGCGATCGCAAACGAACCATTTGCTCGGGTAGTTACGAGATCTGGTGGGTGCAGCGCACGCGCTACAACTTCATCATCCAGAGGAAGAAGAAATTTGAGGTCGTGCACCCAGCATGTGACTTCGACTTTGCGACGAACAAATACAAGAACTACCATGTCAAAGTCAGCAGTTAGTCAGCAAGTTCTCGTCAACACATTGAAAAGATTCAGGTTCTTGATTGAGAATCACGTCAGCCATCCTTCGTCGTACGGCACCTCGACTGGTATCTTGAGGTGCATCTTTTTTGGTGACTGTGGTGCCGGTATCGTTTTTGCTACTGAATCCTGCAAAAAAGAAGTTGCTTTTTGCGAGTGCAGTGGAAGCCTGCAAAGCTCACACGTGGATGCACTCGGGTTGTTTCGAAATGCGCACTCGGAGCACTGGAGTAGCATCTCGTGAACAACCGATGCTGGATTCTGAGCTGCACAGATCTCGCACGTTGAAGTGGCTCTCGTTTGCGTGTGAAAGCAAACAGGACAGCTCCACCCCACGTTACCTGTTTTCGAATCGTTAGATGAAGATGCCGCTGGTGGCTGAATCGAGAAGGCTCGCTTCTGCTCTGTCCCCAAGCTGTTGCTCACTTCAGCATCGAGAGACGGGAGGGAGAGATACGGCCGCTGCAACAACAATGAAGTCCACATGAGAACACAAAATAGCAATCCAGATAGAGCATACACGAACTTGCCTGGAGCTTTGCAGGTTCCTTGAACGATGGTCTTCGGTTGAGTAAGTGCGAAGGGACGGTATCGTTTCTTTGTGAAGGAGTGGCTCTGCTAGAAGCTGGAGCCTTTTTCATCTTGTTGCTGACACTTTGAGATCTGCTCAACCCTTTCTGGGCCTGCTGCTGGTACTTGGAAATCTGCTCGACGAGAAGAAGGTAGCTGAGCTGTGAGTTCTTGTCGTTTCCGAGTACTTTCTTGATCTGTTCCAGCTCAGTCTCGGATAAGCTGCATCCCATCAGGCGAAGCACGGTCTGGAACTCGAGAAGTGTGACAGAGCCAGTCTTCTTTGGGTCGCACTTTTCAAGGAGCTTCCGCCCGCTGATGTTTTTCTGCGCAGCAACCAGAAAGCAGCGATAGATTTTCTCAGCAAGCTCAGCTGAGAGTGAAGCTGGTGAGGGTCTTGGCTTTTCTGGAGATGCACTCGATGGCGTGACTTCGGTTTCAGCTTTGCCTCCGCCTAATTCTGCAGCGATGACCTCCTCAAGCAACTTGAAGAGTCGCTTAGCGTCGTACATCGTCCTTCCGTTTACTTCACTCGCGAGCGCCGGAAGCAGCAGGTCCGCTTCCTTCTTGCGCAACCTGATCGCGAGTTTCGTCAGGAGTTTGTAGGTTCTACTCTCACTCACTTTCTCGCGCTTCTTGCTCTTCTCCCAATCGCCCATGACAGATTTAAGTTGAGTTCGCAGAAGCTCGAGGTCAGACTTGGAGCCCCGGACGCGCTTGACGGCATCTCCGAGAACTGTCGCCAGCAACAACTGCTTTCGCTTGCTGCTTGGGCCGCCTTCGTCGCTACTACAGGAAAGCTCTTCGTCGTCGCTGCTGCTGCTACTGCTGCTTCCATCATCTATACACACCCTGCTCTTCGCGGCCACCAAATTGTTGAGGAAGCGACCGTAGTCGATCATTGCTTCGCCGTGAGATCCGTAGCTGTGCGTCAGAAGCTCAATGTCCATTTCGTGCATGTTGTACGACACTCGACATTCAGTCAGCTTGGACAGGAACTTGTCCATGATCTTCTCGAACACGCGCTTCTTCACTTGCAGTGCACCCTCAGATGCTCGATACTTCTTAAAGTACTTCTCGAACGGGAACTGAGGGTGTAGCTTCTGATTCAGCTTCCAAATACGAGACACAAGCATATCGTGAGGCTGGGATTCAGCATGGCTTGATTGTTTTCCTGTTGGACTTGAAGAGTACGTCGATTTGCGAGGTGGACTTTCTTTGCGTGGTGGCGGACTCGGTGATCCAGTTGGCTTCATTGGCGATGCAGACTTGGATGGAGAGGGAGATGGAGAGTCAGCAAATCTGCTCTGATCGTATGCTGCTGCTATGTTCAGCTTTGTGTCTGCATGCATTGCAAACTCCAGAAATTCGGAGTACATGATACATCCATCGCCGTTTGCATCGAGAAACTTGAGCAGTACCTTTTCGTCTTCTGGAGACAAATAGTGGCGGAAGCCAGCCATCTGTAGTAATTTGATGAACTCGTCGTGCGAGATTGAGCCGCTCGAGTCCTCATCGAACTCCGCAAACAGACGGAATAGCCGATCCTCGGCGTCTTTCCCTGTCGACAAATACGACCTGAGTTGATCTTGCAGCCGCGTGATGTAGACGTCAAGCGAGCCGCTGTTGCTCTCAAAGAGCGCGCTCGGTCCCTTCTCCAAAAACTTGCAGAACATCGTGGCGCTGAATCCAGACTTTTGGTGGACTTGAAAGCACGCGATGATCGCTTCTAGCTCCTCGCGCAGGTACGGATGGCGGACTCCAGCTGCCCACAACACTTCTTTCAAGTCCTCGGCCGAGAGGTACAAAGACCTGCTGTGATCGTTCTCGATTCCAAATGCTCGATAAAAGTCGAACTCTGCACAACCAGCGCTCAGAGACTTTCTTCTCACAGCATGGTACTCTCCGTGCACGTTCATCAGCAAGTCCAGGAGCTCTGTCGCTGGAGGTCCTGATCCCGTTGACAATCCTTCGTCCTCGAGTGAGCAAATCTCCAGCAGCATGTCACAGAAGTGCGGATAGTGAATATCGTCGTGGTTGTCTCCGTCTCCAACAAAAGCTCTCACGAGTACGTCCATGTCGCTCTTTGAGATCGTGATGCCCATCTCTCGAAGTGTTTGCACGAATCGATCGCTTGCAACAAATCCAGTGGTTTCTTTGTCGATGATGCCGAACATTCGCTTGAGCGAGCTGCAGAATGCAACAACGTTTGTTGTCGACAAGCGCTCGTGAACGATGATGTCTCCTAAGATGTCACGCGCTTCCGGTCCACACGATGGCGAGATACAAAGCTTTCTGGACGACGAGGAGGTCGACTCTGCCAGATTGAATCGAAGGAACTCGTTGTAGTCAATCGCGCCAGAGGAGTTGGGATCGAATCTCCGCATCAGGCTCTTGATCTCTTGGTCGCTCAAGTACTTGTCCACTCCAAGCTCACGAATGGCCAGCTCAAACTCCGACAACACAATTTCACCGCTATTGTCCTTGTCGAAAAGCCGAAAAGGGATCAAGAAATTAAGCTTCCCGTCAGGAGTCTTCGCACACTTCTTAATTTCTTCGCGAAGAAGCTGAACGCCTTCCAAGAATTGTGGACTGTCGTAGTGCGTGACAAACTCGTTCTTCATGTTCCGCCGTTCCTGAGTTTCTCGAATGGTTGCCACAAAGCGATCAATGAGGACCGCACCATCACCTCCACAGTTCGCGCCAGTCCACTCCACAGCATACACGAAGTCCTTCAAGTCAATCGCGTTTACATTCTTCTCGATCGCTAGCGCGTTGACCTCTTTCGCAAAGTTTACGAGCGAGAGTTTGCCGTTTCCTTCGACATTGAGGCGATCAAAGACGACATCGGGCTTGGACTCTTGAGGCACAGGGCCGATGACTTTCTTCAGCTCATATACCATCGATTTACTGCAAAGACATTCGCAGTTATTAGCCAAGTACGATGTACTACATCACAATTCAGAGCAGACAACTTACATTTTCTTGGGGAAATGGTTCACAAACGAATGAAACGCGACTTGGTTCACTTCTCCATTCGTTGCTGGAGAAATGAGAACTTTCAGCAGCTGTAGCTTGTCCGAGTCCAGTCGCACATTTCGCTGCCGGAGGATGTGGTCCAACGACGCGGTCTCGACGAGTCCGTGCTTCGTTTTCAGGACTCTCCAGGCAGACGTCGAGTCGATGTTCCCATCCCTCGCCATCTTCTTGTTCTGCTTCTCAATTGCCCAGGTGCGAATCTCTTCTGCAGCATCGAAAACGCGACCAGCAATGCGAGAAGAGGCATCGCAAATTCCTGTCACGTAGCGCAAGAAGTCTGTGTAGTCGACGACACCATCTTTGCTTACATCAAAGCGCTGCATCACTTTGCTCAGCTCAGAGTTCGTGAAGTTGAGCTGATTTGTCGCAAAGATTCGCTGGAAGTCGGCTCGGTTCAGCTTTCCGTCGTTCAGCGAGTTGTATGACTGGAAGATGAGGCGGTAGTTTGGAGCAATGTAACCAGAGCGCGTAGTCATGCTTCGCTGTAAAGTGTTGACAACGTCGTCACTGAAAGAAAACGGACGTAGAAGCAGAATTAGCAATCAAACGTAGTCAATGGATCTTGCAATCAGAGCCAGCCAGTCATACGTACATTTCAGAGTCGTTCAGTTCCAGAAATTGCGCGAAGGTTGTGCTGTCGATCTGCTTTTTCCCAAACGGGTTCATCCGATCCCAAAGTAATGCGAAGTCCTGGCCACACATCACAGTTTTAGCTCAACACGCTTGGTGCATAAGATACTAAGAAGCTTGATTGCTCACCTTCTTGGTCGGCTTGATACCGAAAGACTCGATCCCAACCAGAGCAGCTTGCCTCGATAGACCGCGAGTCTTCTTTGTGTCAAACTCGTCGAACAGACGCCCAAAGTTCAGTGCTCCGTCTTGGTCAATCGGGCAGTTCCTTCGCAGTGTCTTGCGCACGTGCTCTTCTTGGTCGTCGATGTGCAACCGCAGCGTTGATTTTGATCGAGGCGAGTCCAGTGCTTGATCAATGTGCGGGTCGACCAGATCCTGTGAAGTGGCCAACCGCCGCCGCCTTAACCACAGAAACACCCCGGCTTTCGCGCTCTTCTCGTTCAAGTTGCCTGGGACCAGCTTAAACCCTCTGTGAGGTGGAAGCCATAGCCGCGCGTCGTTTTTATCGCTCAAGTCCCCACTGGTGAGTGCGAAATCGATGATTTCACTCGTCGTCTGGATGTTTGTAGGTGCATAGCTCACCCACATGTACTTGTGCTTTCCAAAGGTTCCATTGCGATTGAGATCTTGCTTCAAGCAAGTAAAACCCTTTGTGACGAGATCTGTTTCGCGCGAGGTCGCAGAGTACTTGACGTTCGAGATTGCTGCTTTCCCTTCGTCGCGAAGTGCACTTTTGAACCACAGGTACATCGACGTGGTGCTTGCATCGTCTTGAAGCCTTGGAAAGAGCTGCAAATAGCCTTCACGACGATGGTTGATCTCATCTGCTTCATGGACAGAAATCCTGATGTCAACCACCGCACTCTCTTTGACAGGATGGACAAGCTCGAGCGAGGCTTTGTCGTCCTTGGCAAAGATTTCGAAGTCGCTCAGTTTCACGACTCCGTCCTTGTCGCAGTCCATGACGCGCATCATGTAGCCGACTTCCTGCGTAAGCAAGCAAAGGAGAGCTTTAGCTGTCGTACATGAAAACAAACAAACAGCAAAAAATCCCACAGCAAGCACATCACGTACACCAGATGTCAACACGACATCAAGCTCACGAGAGATTGCTGACTGAAAAAGTTCGGGGGCCATCTCGATGTTACCAGCTCGGCTCAGTCGTCTAAAGGTGTCTGCAAGTTCGTTGTCAGTGAGTCGCATTTTCTTGAGAAAGCGCCAGTACTTGAACAGCAGCAGTCGTCTGTGACGACAACAAGGAAGCGATCAGCACAGTGAGCACCACCGCTGCCAGTGACTCTGTAAAAAAGCAAACACACAGCGCTTACAACTGATTGTGGTCGAGTAAACAGAACTCGACAAAGTCCTGATGGCGGATTACTTTCTGGTGATCCTGCTCAATGCGGTGGAAGAGTGCGTCGACCTGGTCGCTCGAGATCGCGCACTCAAACGCCGGGTCGCTCGCGATCAACTTTCGGAATGCGTGCGGCTCAAGCACGAGCTGCTCTGGCTCGTGGGGATGCTGCTTCTTGATTGTATGTGTGGCCGTGCTACCAAACTTCCTCATCAGCTCCTTGAGGTAGTAGTAGATGCTGTTGTCGCCGCGCATGGACGATGCCTTCTCGCGGAACACCTGGCGCGCGTGGTGACCCAGCAGGTCGTCTGCGTGCTTGCAGAGCATGTATGGTCCCTCTTGCACACCGTCCAGCGTGAGGTTCGTGAAAAAGGCGTCGTCGTCGCCAGTGTCATCGTCGTTTCCGCCGTTGCCGTTCGGCTGCCTCTGGCGTTGCAGATGGAGCTGCGAGTGGGAGTGCGTGGGCGGCGCAAACGCGGTGCTGCGGCGGATCGACGCGCCGCTGTCCGCCATGGCGCTGCCGGAGCGAGCGCTGATGTTCACGCGCGCCATGATAGCGTTGGTTGCGGAATGCGGCGAAATGGCAGCAGAATGCGGGAATGGTGGTTTCACTTCAACTGCGTACTTCTCTGATCTGGATTTCATCTGTTTCGTGTGCTGCTACTACTACTTCTACTACACTCCCAAAGAAATACGCAGCACAAGAAAGAGCCGAAATCTTACACGAATACAGCGCCGAGGTCCGAGGTGAGATCGTCGAGAGACGTCGTCTAGCCAGGAGACATCCAGTTTACGCGGCGCGTCTCTCTTTCAATTGTGGCTCGATCGCGAACCAGAAGGCAGCGAAGTCGGTTGTAAAGGAATCTGTGTTTTTGAGCGCTAAAAACAACAGACGCTGAAGAACTCGTCGCTGACGCCACGATATCGGAAACTTGATCCCGAGCCAAGATCGCTATATGTGCTGTGGCGTCCGATAAAAAGACTCCAGCTCCTTGTCATAGAACGCATTACACGCAGCGTACACATTCACATGGCCACCACCAGAGTCATGATTGGCAGCAGCAGCAGGTGACGACGTCTTTGTCGCTGTCGAAGCTATTCTTTTTTGCGAGTGAAAAGGATTTGGCATAACTGATCCTTTTATATTTAAATATTTCAGCGATCTGGTACAGAAACCTTCTCGTATATAAATCATATTTTAGTTTTGAAAATCTATGGCCGAATCAAAAATCATTTCGAATGTTGAATTAACGATCGCTTTTAGTCAAAAATCATGTCGAATGTTGAAGTAGTGATTACTTTTTAGCTGACAAACTCGACAGCATTTCCGTTTTTGTGGTTACAAATATAAAACAATCTTGTTTCGTCGTCGAATCGCGTAAAACAACCTTGCTTCGTCGTCGAAACATCAAACTCACCTTAGTTTGTAAAATATTTTGCTGCAAACAACCCGATTTCGGCACTTTCTCGAGAGAAAGAAGGATTTCTTCAAAGCGATAAATAAGCAAAGCTGTCGAAAGGCTGTGCTTCCGAGTGAACATAAGAACATGGAGCTGGAACACGCGGACGACGAGCTGCTGCTGGAGAAGCCGAGCCGCATGGGCGGTGGCGTCGACGCGAACGACGGCTTTCACGCAGGCGCGGGCATTCGCCGCGTCGACTACAAGGACCGTGTGTTTGCGCTGAGCTTTGGTGCGAACGTGGCGTTGACCGCACTCATTGCGGTAGGTGGTGGCTGGCTGCTTCTTGGCATTCGTTACGTTCCATGTGATTCAACCACCGCAATGCGCGACGACGACCTCTCTCTTATTCCCCTTTGCTGCAAGCTAACGTGATGTGTGTGTGTGTGTGTGTGTGTGCTTGCCACCTTACAGCTTTTCTGGGGACTGCCAAACGTCTCGAGCATCTACTTTACGATCCACAAGGACGACGCGTCGTCGTCGCATGGCTTCAAGGTGCTTTTGATCCTCCTCTCGACGTCCTGCATCGGTGGTGGCGTGTCAACGGTGTGGCTCTACACTCTACAGCACCACGCAGCACAGGTAATTTCGTGGACGCTGCGCGCGAGCATCGTCGTGAGCGTGTTCGCGTCGCTCGTGGCGTTCTACGACTCGGGGCATGCCGGCCGCGCGATCGGCTTCATCAATCTCTTCCTTGCGCTCTCGATCGCGTCATACTACAATGCCATTCGCCCGTCGATCGCATTCGCAGCCTCGAGTCTGACGACCGCATCACGCATCCTGCAGGTGTTCCCGGCACTGGTGACGTCGTCGTACATGGCGCTGATTGCGCTCGGCGTCTGGACGCTTGTGTGGAGCATCGCAGTGGTGGGGATTCTGGCGAAGGGTGTCGCGGGCCCCAAGCATGACATCACGTCGTACGGGAACGCGTACTTCTTCTTCATTCTGCTGAGGTGCGTCAATGGATGGGTGGATATTGGTTGAATGAGGAGGCAGTTGATGTGTGTTTCTTCCTGCTTCTGCATGAATCTTATGGTTATTTTTGTGTCGATGCCTGGGTGAATGAATATGTGCAGCTTCCACTGGTTCGTGCAGGTGGCGAAGAATGTGGTGCACTGCGTAGCGGCGGGTTCCGTGGGTGAGTGGTGGTTTGGCTCGCACGACATGAACACGATCCACCGTTCGCAGGCTCGCGCGCTCACGACGTCGCTGGGCTCGATCTGCTTCGGGTCGCTCGTGGTGGCTGTGCTGAATGCGCTGGAGATTGTGTTGCTCTCGACACCGAGACGTAAATCTGGTGGCGGCAGAGACAGCGCGAACGCATGTCTTGAGTGCATCGTGGAGCTCGTGAAGCGCAACCTGATGCATTTCAACAAGTACGCGTTCTGTCAGGTGGCGCTCTACGGGAAAGACTTCCGCACGGCCGGGTCCGACACGATGCGTCTGTTTCGCGACCGCGGCTGGAGCTTTTTGTTGAACGACAGCCTGATCTCGAGCGTGCTCGCCGTGGGCTGTCTCGTTGTGGGTAAGCACGGGATAGAGGAGCCTCGGTTGGATTACCGCGTCTCTTGTTGGTTTGTCTGCCCTTGGACTGCTAGTCTGTTTTGCAAGGAAGAAGCTGCAAATTGTCTTGGGTGGACAAGCAAATATTGACGCGGAATTGGCTTTTGTCGTTCATGTTGGCTCTGTCAGTGTGACTCTTGACTGACTTTTGTTTGTTGTTTCAACAGGCATTCTCTCTGGAGTGATCGGCTCGGCGTGGATGTTCCTGACGATGCAGTGCACGGCCAGCGAATCGAACAACCACCCTGAGCAGTGTGGTACGTCTTTCGTTGATTCAGTTTCACTGACATAATTCTCGTTCTCTCTGGTATCAACTCATACCCACCCATGCGCAAACCTATATATTTTGTCTATGTTGACACAGAGACATTCAACGTGGTGCTGCTGACTTTCGTCGCGTGCGCGTCCATCGGATATGCGATGTGCGCGATCGTGTCGTCGATCCTGGACTCGATCGTCTCGACGATCTTCGTCTGCTTTGCCGAGGTGCGTGCATTCAAAATCCTTGGTTCGATGAACCGTCACTTCTGCTTCGGATCTAGTTCTGACTCGGTCGGTATTCTCTCTGCCTGTGCATCCTTCTTAACTATCAGGACCCCGCGGCACTCCAGAGATCGAACCCGAGCGAATACGCGCGGCTCGTTGACGCGTGGGCTCGTCTCAAACCAGATTTGCTGGCATTCCCGACCCACCAGGTGTAAAAGTTGGTGCTGTGCTCGCATGCATGGAGGCGCTTTGATATTGTTAAGTCGTTGCATTTGCCTTTAGGTCTCGACTCGTTATTACGATAACGTTGTCTTACATACGCATAGTCGTCTTTTAACTCTGGCGTTGATACTTTGTGAGACCGCAAGCTCATGACCAAACCCAATCGTGCGACTCGCCGCGACGATTCGAGTGGAGAAATTAGCCGCCAGCCAGGAAAGCGCGCGGCTGTGGCAGTGCAGTCGTTGTGAACCGCTGACGAGGCTGCAAGTCTTCCAAAATGTATCAACTCTATGGCATCCTCGCGTAATGAGTACCGATGTTAAACGGGAGTGACCGGTCGAATCTGATCGGGAGTTTCCAAATAGACCGCTGGTCAGAGGTTTTTGGGAGTCGCCTATTGTTTTGAACCGACGGAAGAAGAAAGAATTGTCGCTTCCTGCAGCAATTTGTACCATTTTATACAGGAAGTGGCAATTTTTTCCTCGGAATACTGACTTTCGTTGGGAGTCACCATCGATGCGAGAAAGGGAGCCGATCGACAGATCGATCAGCATGGGAGACGGCGCCGTGACACTCGCTGGCGCAGCGTTCCTCTGTTCGCTCGTACTCACAGGCTGGACGGCCCTGCTGCTGCTACTTACGCCAAGCTTCTTGCTGCTGTTGCTGCCTCTCGCGGAGCCGCTTCGCTCGCAGGTCAAGGGCTACTACCGCCGCGTCACACGCTTCGTGTAAGTGCATTGACTGTCTGTTTCTCCCATGTGGCTGCTCCCATCGATGACTGCTACTGCTCTGCTTGTGATCTAACGCTCTTGCTTTGCTCGTGCAATGACAGACAATGGATGTGGATGGGCCACGTAGCGATCTTGCTCGAGAAGCTCTTCGGCATGCAGCTGCGCATTTGGGGTGACGCGGCCACGAAGGCGCACGAGTCCACGATGGCGGCCGGTGAGAGTGCGCTTTGGTTCGCCAACCACCGCACGCGCATCGACTGGATGCTACTCTGGAGCGTGTTGCTGCGCACGGGCACGCTCGACAAGGTCCGCATCGTGCTCAAGGCGCCGATGCGCAAGATCCCGATCTTCGGCTGGGCGATGCAGCACTTCGTGTTCATCTTTCTGCAGCGCAAGTGGGCGGATGACCAGGTGAGTCTGCAGAAGCTGCTTCCCTTTCTCGCCAAAAACGAGCCGCAGACGTCGTACCTGATCTTTCCCGAGGGCACAGACCTGAGCGCCGAGAACGTGGTCAAGAGCGCGGCATTCGCCAAGAAGAGCGGGCTCGAGGAGCGCAAATACTCGCTCTACCCGCGCACGACCGGCTGGACGTTCATGTTCCCCATGCTGCGCGCTAACCTGCGTGCCGTGTACGACGTCACGATGTTCTACGTCGATTATGCTACGGACGAGCGTCCGTCTGAGAAGGCGCTGCTCTCGGGCCGCATGCCGCGCATGATTCACTTTTACATCGAGCGCATCGACATCAGCGACATGGCTCAAGTGGCTGGGGACGAGAAGCAGCTCGCGACGTGGATGGAGGCACGCTTTACGCGCAAAGAGGCGCACTTGAAGGCGTTCTATGAGCAGAATGGACAGCTACCGGAGGGCGCACAGCCGATGTTCGAGTTCGACCAGACGACCACGTTCACGCTCATCGGAGCGTTCTGGTTCGTCTGGCTCACACTCTCATTGCAGATCGGCTGGGCGTTTGGCTGGACGGGGATCTTCATTGGCGCTCTGGTGGCGATCGGCTATGGGGTGTCGACGGCGTTCTCAGTCGGTGTCGACGGCTTCCAGGTGGAATGAGTGAGCGAGCTGCTTGCTGTATGAGGGAGGGGCTGAGTCTGGGAGAGAGAGATAGCGTCACTGGTGATGCAGTCATTACGCTGAAAACGCCTGTGAACGACCTGTGAAGTACAGCTATACGATAAACATTTGGATTCCATACTCACACTACGAAGACCTTCACAAGATAACATAAGTGATGTCAAATAATAATATTGTTTGCTTGCTTACCCCCACTCACCGAACCTGCCTTTTCACCACGCGGCTCGAGGGATCACGAGATTTCTTGGCGACGTCACGGGCGAGCTGGGCGCTGAGCGGCCGCCCTGGCCGAGCGTGACCCACGGATGGCCCAGCGCTTGGCTTGCAGTGAGTCGTAATACCGGGTCGCGATGCAACAGGTTGCTCAGCAGGTGCTTGACCTGAGGTGACGCTGTCGAGTCGCGCGGGAACTCGAGCGGCATGTACGTGCAACTGCTCGGCGGATAGAACGGTGCGTAGCCGAAGACCATCTCGAAGAGCAGCACACCGGCACTGAACATGTCGATCGCCGGACCGTAGGTGGCGTTACCCATCAGGAGCTCCGGGGCAATGTACCCAGGTGTACCGAAGACGCCGGCGAAGGGCAACGACGTCTCGTTCTTGTTGAACGCGCGGGAGGCGCCAAAGTCACACAGCTTGATGTCATCGCCCTTGTGAAGTAGAATGTTGTGCGGTTTGATGTCGTGGTGCACAATGTTGTTGCGGTGCAGGTACTCGAGCGCCAGCAGCAGCTGCTTAAACACGTCGCGGCAGCGCGGCTCGGGGAGCCCCGAGTAGCTGATGATCGTTGAGAGCGAGCCGTTGTCTGCGCGCTCGAGGATGAAGTAGTGTGCACCGTCGTCCTCGAACACGTCGATGAGCTTGATGATGTGCGGGTGGTCAAGCGACTTGTGGATGATCTGCTCGCGGATCACCGACTGTTTCTCCTCGGGCGAGATAAGCACGTACTTGGGCACAATCTTCACGGCCACCTCCTGATGGGATGCCACGGCTTCACCTGCGCAGACCTTGCCGTAGGAGCCGTTCGCAAAGGTCTCGCGGATGAGGTACCGGCCATGCATCGCCTTCTCGCGCGGCGTAAGCTTGGACGAGTCCAGCCGGACGCTGCTGTTATCGCTGCTCTCTGCTTCTTTCTTTTTAATGAGATCGTTGGTGTTCTTGCTGCTCTTCTGCTTCTGAGCCACGCCTTCTACCTGGCTGCGCGGACTTGAAATCTTCCGCGGACTCATGTGAAGACTCGAGTTGCTCGTGCTTCGCGAGATCGCCTTGAGCGCGTCGGGCGTCGGATCGACCGTCATCGTGAACGGCTCGTCTTCACGCACGACGAGCGTCTTCTTGCGCTTCTCCTGTTGCTCGGACGGCCCCATGCTTGAGAGGCTTACGCGGCGCCGCGTGGCTGTGAGCCGCACCTCTTCCACGCTCAGCGAGCGCAGGTACCGCCGGTCCTGCGCAGTCCGCTGGCGCAGCGTCGTCGGGTTCACACCGCAGCGCACGCGGTTGCACACGACGACGTCCTCCTCCGAGACGCTGAAGTTGCGCATGAAGATGAGCTTCTTGCCGTTTTGGTGCGCCGTCGCGCGACTTGCTTCTTCGATGGCGCGCGCGCCCATGTTGGACGTCGGGTGCTCTGGTTTGCTGTGCGAGCGCCGGAACGGCGCGGATGCACGCGGGTAGTGCACCTGATTATTCGTGGCGGTGGTACTGTCAGTGATGCTGTCAGTGATGCTGGTGTCGGAGCGCTGTATCGCGATGCCCACGGACCGGCAGAGCGGCGTGCGCTCCGACTGCGGTGTCTTCAGCTGTGTCGTCGGAAAGAGCTGCATGGTCGCAATGTCGCGTGCGCTCAACGCCCGCGCTTTGAGAGGCAGCGACGGTACAGAAGAAGAGGAGCCGGATGAGAGCGGTGGTTTGCTGCTGTTGGAGCGGCGCTGCAGCAGTGATGGCGTGTGCGGGAGTGGGTTGTCCAGCGGCATCTCGAAGAGCTCTTCGTGGAGAGTGGATCTATTCTTGAGATGCTGCCACTCAGTCTGTCAATCGTACTGGTGGAGTGATGGATGGATAAAGACGACGCGTTGCTGTACTGTGCTGGGATGA
The DNA here is from genome assembly GCA_023334245.1 of Globisporangium cederbergense. Classification (NCBI taxonomy): domain Eukaryota; phylum Oomycota; class Peronosporomycetes; order Pythiales; family Pythiaceae; genus Globisporangium; species Globisporangium cederbergense. Next base: position 24,102 of record JAASGO010000311.1, read on the forward strand.
GTGCGTGCGTCGTGGGATGCGGATTGAGATGTGGGAGATTGAGCAATTGACCATTGAGTTTGATCCCATTTGCCGCCGTCGCCACCAGCAATAACCAGGAATAGCACAGTGGGAGGAGGAGCAAAAAAACGAAGACAGTCGCGGCTGTTGAAGCTGGCGACCAACTTTTTTGGCGTTTACTATGCGATTTTTCTGGCGCCACACGATCCTCTCGAGCGCAATACGCTGGGCAAAGAGATGCAGCAATTGAGACAGTTTTGGCTTCGGAATAGATACATAATCCTCTCATTATTGATACATCCTGACACTGGGACAATTATTTTCCGTCAAAGATCCATCGAGCTGGGCAGGTGAACACCACCATTGTCAATGCGTCAAAAGGAGAAATTGACAATGTACCAGTCTACAGCAAGCGCGCGTGCCCACCACTGGTCAACCCGATCGGTCACGCGTGCTCGCGCTCCTGCTCGTTCAACAGCAGCTCGTAGGAGCTATCGTCGTCACCGTCGCCACCCAACGCCGGCAGATCAAGTCCCGTGGCGAACTGGAAGCGTGGCAAAACGTAGAAGACATAGATTGTCGCCCAGTTGGGCACCAAGTGACTCACGACCGACACCACGAGCCGTACACTCTGCTCCAGCGCGCCTGAGCCGTCCTCGAAGAACAGGCTGTTGCACGTCTTCGCGGCGCCTGTAATGCGAATGGTAGTCACATGAAATGGCGACTGTTAGTTCAACGTGGTGCGACGTCTATGCTACCTCAGTCTCGTGCCAAAGCGCGCTGCGACACATGACAAAATCCAAAGCAACTTGGGCGTCATTGGAACCCACCTACGACGCCGTATGTGACGTAAACGTCCACCATGAGCTGAAAGCTGTTGCTCACGACATTGCACTACGCAAGGCACCCGATACAGTTCAGAACAAGTTAGTAGCTCTTCACGATACTGGCGATGACAATAAAGAGGTGAGTCTTACGACGAGGAGAACCCAGAGCTGGTGGTGCGACTGCTCGAGCTCCGTCACCGAGCTCGCCACAGACGACAAATGCTTTTTCTAGTCAAACAGGCGACGAAGACGATCACATGATGAGCTGGTCAGGCAATCTCATGATCATCAGTTAAGCTGAATTGTCGATAATCACACATACATGTTGCTGCGACGCCGACTTGATCTCGTCCAGCACTATTCGCCCCGGGAACGCAAAGCTCCCTGGTAGAACTCACAAAGACGTATGAGCAACCTGGCGAATACGAGTACAGTAGCGCCATCGTATACGAAACACTGACCTGCTAGCACGACACCCGTCGTGGACATGACGAGCCACGAGAGATTATGGCAGTCGATCTCTTCGGAGAACACGACCTGGATCGTGTAGAACGTCATGAGCAGCATCGACGCGGTGACCACTGGCGCCAGCACATTCATGTACTACATACACCGCACACAAGGTGAGCTTGCAGTTACCACTGAGCAGCACAAATCCAAATCCAAATCAAGAGGTACGCACCGCTTGGCTGCGGTTAGTCATCTCGCACGCGAGCTTGCCGTATAGAAGGCAGGCGATCGCGACCTGCACGCCGCGACAGTACTTGACGACCACGAGGATCTTGGCGCTGTTCTGCACGAAGCACTCGAACACAAGCAGCGCCATTTGCAGCACGCTCAGCGCCAACATGCAGAGGTTCGTGAGGTACCAGTGCGTGTTGAGGAACACGGGGAGCACGCGCCGGCAGCCGTAGACGCCGAGCACAAGCGTCGCGAGGCAGAAGCAACCGAAGGTGACGCTGCGCGCGCACATCCACACGGAGCCCTCGTCATCGAAGAGATCGTGGCATTCCGGCAGCAGCAGCGGCATCGCGCACACGACGACGGGTCTTGGTGGAGCTCTTCGAAGCGCTGCTTGAAAAAATGTGGCTCGCCTCCTCAAGGCGCGTTCTTTCCTTTTTTGTGGATATCATCAGTAAATATTTAATTAGTGATCAAATCAGATCGTATATACTCTTCAAAGATACTCGTATCGGATATAGAAGCTTGCTTAACATATAGCATTTTGTAAGTAGATGGCCGTTCAATAGCTTCAATAAATGAATATATACTCTCAAAAAGATAACTCGAGTAGGTATAATCGTAGATGGTTCACTAGTCAGATGTTTCTTGCCAGTCGGTCTCACACGTCGCATATCAGTGGTGTGCTCATCAGTTCAATGCTTTGTACGCACAGACGCAGACATCGCATCTTGGTGCATGAACTACGGACATGACTCCATCACTCTCTCGCTCGTCCACACTTGTATCGCTCCATGTTGCAGAACTCGGCACTCATGTTCGTATTCTTTGCAATTCCGCCCCCTGCTTGTGCCGTTCCGTCAAGAGCTCACTCATTTAATGGATTCCTTGTTGTTATCACACAACTGTGACACTCAAAAACAGCTCTTCTCCGTCTCTACTTCTCATCATGCAGGTCGCCAACCAATCAACTGCTGTAGTGTCCATGTGATTTGCTCCATGTGGATCCTTTTTCGACCTCTTCTCCTGCGCTCAAGCCTTTGATTTTGCGTTCGATTGTCAACCGCTCGTCTAGCCGCCAAGCGACACTCCGCTTACGGTACCGAGCTCTTCATTCTTGATTCCGCCGCCCAAGACACACGCACACACACGCACACGCACAGGTCGACAGGCAGATAGAGAAGCATGGCCGGTGACATCTCTCCAAAACAGCAGCAGCAGCAGCTCCCAGATGAAGGCGACGAGGTGATGCACCCCGCCGAGGTGCACGACATTGGCGAGGAAGGCTCGGACATGACGCGCGACATCTTCACGGCGCTCTTCAGCAACAAGGAGCGCGCGCAGGCGCGGTCCATGCCGGACATGAGCGAGGTACTGCACGAGGACATCGGCAAAGCATCCGACATGGCGCAGCCCGGCGGCTTCCGACGTGGCCACGTGCTCGCGTTGCGCGGCGACGACGGCGAGGGCGAACCGACCTACGCGCATGCGTCGTTCCTCGAGTCGTTCCCGCGCATGCGCGCCGGACGCAACGCCGTCAAGTCGAGCTACGACGATTTCATCATTGCGAATCTAGGCTACGGCATGTCGCGCGAGGACTTTCTCAACCAGGATGGTGACGACGACACCGAGGCCAACACACCGCTTGTATCGCACCACCAATACACAGGCAAGTTCAAAGATGGTAACCAACTGTATAAGACATTCGAGGACAGCGCGGCGTCATCGAAGGGCGCATCCGTGCGGAAGACCGTGTTCACAATCCTCAAGTCGTTCATCGGCAGCGGCATCCTGTTCCTGCCCAAAGCGTTCCAGCACGGCGGCATGCTCTTCTCGATCGTCGGACTCTTCATCTCTGCGGGGCTCTCGACCTTCTGCATGCTACGGTTAACCGATTGCTCAAATGCCGTCATGCGAGCGACCGGCAGCAGCGGCGTGTCCTACGGCCTGCTGGGCGAGCGGTCGTTCGGGAAATGGGGACGCTTCGCCGTGAACGTGTCGCTCGTACTCTCGCAGCTCGGCTTCTGTTGCTCGTACCTGATCTTTGTGGAGAAGAATATCGGCGATATCATCGCACAGGTGTTCCACACGACAAACCCGGTCGCATCCTTCTCCTGGACACTCATCCTGCTACAGATCCCACTCTACACGCCGCTCACGTGGGTGCGCCGCATCGAGTACTTTGCGATCACGAACCTCATCGCGGATGTACTCATCCTCTTCGGACTCGTCTACATTATCGGCTACAGCGTCGAGAAGCTCGAGGCCGCGCCGCCACAGAGCTCTACATGGGAGAACTTCAACCGAAAGAGCTGGGCGCTGTTCCTGGGCACGGCCGTGTACTGCTTCGAGGGCATCGGACTCATCCTGCCGATCTACGACGCCATGGACACCAAGATCAAGCACAAGTTCCCCAAGATTATCGCGCTCACCATCACGTTCCTCGTCGTGCTCTTCTCACTGTTTGCGGGGACCGTCTACGCGGCGTTCGGTGAAGATACACAGTCTGTCGTGACGCTCAACCTGCCGAACGCGAGCGTGAGCGGCGCCACCATGACCGTGCAGATCACGTACTCGCTCGCACTCGTGCTCACGTACCCACTCATGCTCTACCCGGTCGTGAAGATCCTCGAGAACTACCTCTTCCCGCAGAAGCGCCGTGTGAAGGGCTACTGGCGCTGGCAGAAGAACGGTTTCCGTTTCGTGCTCGTGTGTCTGACGGCCGCTATTGCGTTCTTCGGCAAGAACCAGGTACGAACTGGACTGCTTGTGTAGCTTTTGGAAGTGTCCACCTGCTGATGACACATTGTGCACTTTTGTGTGATTCTCTTTTGTTGTGTCTCCTTTAGTTGGACAACTTCGTGGCGCTCATCGGCGGCTTCTGCTCCGTGCCGCTCGCGTTCATCTATCCGTGTCTCTTCCACTCGCGACTCGTGAACAACGGCCACTGGCTCAACATGACGGTGATCATGATCGGCGCCTTCACGATGGTCTTTGCCTCGTACCAGGCGCTGTCCACATGGAGCTGATCCAACCGACCACCCAGCTCACACAGAGACACATCCAACCCCATAGAATTCGTGCTGCATTTCTCCATTCATCCTCGTAATCGCCACGTCACCTTTTAAAATCCCATCCATCCATTCTCTCTATTCTGTACTGCTCTTGTGTTTTCTCTTATGCTTCTTGTCCTTCTTGCTCTTGTGTTTCCTCTTCCTTTTCTTTTTCTTGCTGCTGGTCTTTCTGTCATCATCGCCATCGCTCTCAGATGACGATGAAGAGGGGCGCGCTCGAGCCTTCATATCCTCGTCATCTGAGTCCTCAGACGAACTGCAAAACTCGGGCGCGTTCTCCACCGACACGTTGCGGTCGTTTGCGTTGTGCAGTTTCTCCCAGATCTGTTTGGTGCGCTCGGCCTTCTTCTGCGCCCAGTAGAGGCGCTCCTGCTCTGCGGAGTCGTGCGTTTGTGAGCAATTGCCACCACGTCGTACAGCCACCGTCTTGCTCTCGAGACTACTGCTTCTGTTTGTGCGAGCACTCTCATGCCGATGCCTATGATGGTTGCGATGAGAATGACTATTCGACTGACGTTCAGCGCTTTTGCTGGAGGATCGTCGCTGGTCTCTTCGTCGTGGGCTTCTGCTGCGACTCCTGCTTCTGTGGCGATGGCTGTGCCTCGGACTGCGGCTTCTGGAGCGACGCGCGTATCTCCGTCCGCTGTTTGTGCGCTCTTCAAGCTGGTTGTTCAGCTCTCTCACTTTCCAGTACGTTTCTTCCGTCTGGATTTGCAACACAAGCATGAGTGAACCATAGAATCGCCAGGCTCTCGACCTTGGCATGCTATATAGACTTCAGAACGAGAAGATGCATACATGTCGACGGTTGTGTTGATCCACGCTGCAGCAGCACATACACATGCACACGCGAAGCAAAGCATAGTCATGTCTTAGTACATGACACATTCTTCTTGCTTGTGAAGAAGAGAGCGAGCGACTCACCTCCGGATAGTGCTCGTCAGGAACTGCTTGTTCACGTCCTTCCGCGGGCGCCTTTCACGCAAATCTTTCGCCTACAGAGAGCAACACCAGCAGAAGAAGTCACAGAGAGCGGTCAGTATTGCAAGACTTCTGAGAGCACGATCGTCACGTGGGACCACTGTCATCGTCATGACGCCGCACCAGATACGCCATCACGCCGCTCTGCTGCACGCGTCCTCGCATCGCGTCGATCTGTGGCATACGTACAGAGTGAGCATAGCGATAGAGAGAGAGAGAGGAATTGATGGCATACTAGCACTTGTAGAGCCACAGGAGCTGCGCACCTGCTGCTCGATCGCCTCCGCGGCGACGCAGTCGTCGTCCTTCATCTCTACTTCGGCAAAATAATGTGTCAAGTCATTTGACGCGTACAGTGCTGGCCAATGCTATGGGGACATCCATTTTTGTGAAATTTTACCAATAGTCGCCGTTTGGGGCTGAAAGTCGGCCAGAATGAACCAATTAGGAAACGCGTTCTGGCAGTGCTTTCCGTTTGTTGAGCAGCACA
>JAASGO010000312.1:0-29916 GCA_023334245.1 Globisporangium cederbergense
CTACTCGGACGCCGCTGGCGCCGACTGGCGCGCGCGTCGCTTCCGCTTCGCGAACATCAGCCGCAACCCGATCAACCAGTCGCGCCAGTTCGACGACATGTTCGCCAAGGACGAGAACAAGGGCGTGCAGAGATAGAGGGCCGGGCCTTCATGTGTTTGCATATAATTTACCGGAGGTCACCAACCCTCCTTCTCTAATTGATGATTCTTTTTTTGCTCGCTTCAGTCACATACTGGAAGTGATCAGTGTGGAGATAGACTGTGTTTGCCGCGTTTCGTGTGCCACTCAGCAAAGAATGAGCATAGGAACGGAAGCGCTACAGCCACTGTACAAGGTCCAACGGATCACCTCACGCACGTCACGCTACAGATCTCTACAGTGAGCATTTGGATAGCGGATAATTTATAGCCCCACGCATCACTCTACACGGTATGTCTTGTGCGTTTCACGGTAAACTCTGGCAGCTGCGTCAGAGTTGGTTGAGGTGAAGGCGCATCAACTCGTTTGTTCCAGCCATCGCATCAACAGTCTACCACTGTATAAACCTGCACACGCACATAATGAAAGCGTTCGAAGTCTAGTTGCTGCACCAGCAACGATTGAAACAGCAGCAGTATTATAGCTCAGTTTGTCTGTCCCAGTGTGTTTCAGCGTCGTTGACGCGGAGCTTACAGCACCACACATGCACTTGCCCGTGCTAAGAGCTTCATTCAGCCACTGAACAGGAGAAGTGCGCTGTTGCGACTTTCAGGAGGTCATCCTTATCCGAGAGTTGGTTATATAACACGTGTATTTCATTAACAAACGTGCCTTCTTGCTACTTTTTCCTTTTTAGCTTTCACAAAGTATGCCATACAAATTTTGGTATGTTCGCGACGTAAGCCATACGTTTATATGATTGGTCGAAATGCATGCTGATGTATTTTACAATAAAATACATCAACGTGACTGGTTCGATCCTGGAATTGGACACGAAAACGAGTAATCAATACGCTACCATAGTGGACACAAGTCAAAAGCTCTTGTTCGCGTCTCTCTTGTCCAAGAGCTATAAATTCGCGACCTTCTTGGACAACCAGAGGCAAAACGTACCAGCCGTGTCCAATTTCGACAGCTGGCCAATCAAAACCTGCCATTTGCCATGAAAAATACGGCAAAAGCAAAAGCAACCGAGTGCGTGCGGAAAAGCCGAAGCGATCCACCGCGCGCGTCCGCTCGCCGCGTCCCGTACGTCGATTCGTCGTTGTGTGTGTGTGTGTGTGTGCCGCCATCACACGCGTAGATCCCAGCAGAAGAAGCAGCAGACGCCCATGGGCGACCGTAACTCGTCATCGTCGTCGGCCAAGCGTCCGCGCGCGCGCATGGAGACCGCGACGCCCACGAAAAGAAGTCGGCGCCGCAGCAGCGGTGGCTCGTCGTCGTCGTTTTCTTCGAGTTCGCGCCACCAGGACGACGACGCGGCCGGCATGCCGGAGACCAAGATCGTGTGGAAGGACTCGCCCGTGGAGAAACAAATCAAGGTGTCCGGCACGGGAAAGTGAGTCTCGATAGTGCTTTTGTGGATGTGCGCGTGGATGTGGATGTATGAACATGTGGCTTGCTTTGTGCGACTTGTGTGTTGTATGTAGACTGGCAGTGCGGAAAGAGATGCAGGGCTTTGTCGGCCGCCTGGCACGCGCGAGTGTCGAGACCTCACAGCACAGCACTGACGCGTCCGATACACTGAGCGCACACAGTCGCGATCATCTATTTAACCACTCGTTTGGCAAGCGGAAAGCTGCAACGTCTCGAGTCACAGCTGTTGTTAGCAGTAGCAGCGTGGCTGCAATGGTTCGAGCCTCATCAAGTGCAAGTGAAGACGGTGCGTACTTGTATTGCTGCTATGTGAATGCGTAGTGTGTGGGGAGCGATTTGTGCACATGCTGACGCGAATCTGCCGGCTTGGTGGCGTTAGGTCGAGCACTGGCCGGCGGAATCAATAGAGGCGCTAGTGCTGATCGAGGTAGAAATAGGTAGATGTGTATACTTGATGATTTTTGTCGTGATGCTAAGACTTTGTTACGTGTAATTTGCTTTACACAGCCACATCCAGACATTTAGTATTCAGTCCCGAGTCGGCGCTGAGGCGGAGCAATATGGGGACGCCACCACGCCACAGCATTCCATTCACATCACCGACGAGAGACAGCAGCAGCAGTTCGCATCCCCAAGCTGCGCAGCCCAGCACATCAAGTCCCGCATCTAAGAGCGACTCGCAGGACGAGATGCTCATGATTCTAGACAAGGTGCGCTCGCTTTTGCTCCGGGAATTGTTGCTCGCTGCGGTTACTTACATGATAGAATTACCACGTGGCTTTTTGTATGTAGATTGATGAGAAGTATTCGTCACAAGAAGGTGTCGACGGTGTTCTGGCGGGCCCAAGGGCCATGCAAGCCATTGCGGCAGTATCTGGCGCATCAACGCCAAGTAGAGTTGTACCCGCTGTTGCTACTTCTACTGTTACACCACCGCAAGTATCTCGGTCTGTGGTCTCATCAGGGTCTCATCATGGAGCAGGTGCTAGGGTATCGTCTCTGCAGTACACGACTCCTGAGAAGCAGATGTCCGTCCAAGCTCCCAGTTTGGTCGTGCAAGAACCACCAGAGTGTGGAAGTCCACTGACAGAGGAATCGTGGGATTTGCTGGATCAACTGGAGTTTCAAGCGACGCAACGCATCGCAGCGTCGCAGGATGTCGGGTGTTCCCAAGCGCAAGCTCAGGTTAATTCACCCCCTCCGTCGCACTTTCATGTTGCTTCTACTAACCAGAACTCTTCCAATCCACCTCCAGTATCGTCAAGCCAGGTGGTGGTAAGTGATCAGGTTGGAAGAGCAGGTCAGCAGCAGCGACGTGGAGAAGGCGAACAGGACGACTTCAAGCGCTTTCTGGTACTAGAAGTCGATTGCGATATGTACAATCGGCGTCTGATGTTGAGACTTCTAGATGACTACGACCAACACGTTGAAGCCGTACTGGCAGAGGACTGGTTCGATACCATGATTGAAGCTGGCGACACGATCAACATCATTTTCACGGAGCGAGATCGCGCGGGTTTCTTCTCCCAGGACGTGGTGAATCTCGGCAGCCGACATCCACAAGTATCGCGCGTTATCCAGGTCGACAATGAGCAGAACATTATTATTCTGCATCCAGACGTGCTGGTACGTCGTTTGATGATTTTAGTGGTGCTATGTAAATAATCTGACCCGTGTGCATTGTCTTGTCCCCATCGTGCAGGTGTCTCCGACCAGCGTTACAACCAGCTTTGGCTGCCTACGGCGAGCGATTTTGCGCGAAACGCTGAATGTGAATCGCCCGACGCATATAAAGGCGTTTCTTGGGACGCTGAAGCACGACCTGTTTGAAAAAGCGCTGGTGCAGGGAGAGCACAACATGGAGTACTTGCTGCGTGAATCCCAGCGAATCGTTCAGAACAAGTACGTGACCAGCTGTTCCGTAACCTTTCCTGCTGCTACTTGGTTAGCTAACTTTGTGTTGCACCTGTGTTTTTGTGATTCTCGATGAAGTATCATTGGACTTGTGGAATGCGGTCTGGACGAGCAAACTGCACTCATGGAACTGAAGAACGTGACCGAAGATTACAAGAATTGGATGATCGGCGCGACGGGTGCAACTGGCGTGATCCTAAACGAGCCTCCGCCAGCGACTGGAGCGAAAGTGAAAGTGCACAAGATTCTGGCGACAGAAGAGATGATGTGGTCGGTCAAGTGGGGACTGAAAGGCGCGACCGACGCATCAGTAGAGGCGGCATTCATCTCGAATTCACTTGGGTACCAGGGCACGAGAGCAGACAAAGTCGTCCTTCCTCTGGAACTGAAGACTGGAAGCAAAGTGTACACTGGTGTGGAGCACCAAGGTCAAGTGATCCTGTACACGCTGCTGCTGAATGAACGCTATCGTCAAAAATGCCAAGATGGATTGCTGATGTACGTCCCGGGGATCGAGACAAATCGGATATCAGCGATGGCGACGCACATCCGAGGTCTGCTCATAGCGCGGAACAAGTTTGCGAGCTCGATGGCAAAAGTGAAAGCGATGGGGAGCTCCACGTCTTCGCAGGTGTTTCCACCGATGCTTCGCTCTCGCGGTGACTGTGAACGCTGCTTCCAGGTCGACGAGTGCGTGTTGCACCATGCCGCCGTAGAGAACGGCACAAGCGACTCGAGTGGGTTGGACGAGCTGTTCACGAACAAGATGAACCACCTGAGTGAGTCAGATCTATCGTATTTCAAGCGCTGGAATCGGATGATCGACTTGGAGCAGCAGCACGCTGAGAAGAACCTCCGAGCCCTGTGGCTGCAGGTTGGCTGGAAACGAGAGCAGGATCTGGGCAACAGCACGTGTATCGCTAGCCTGCAACTGGTATTGGACGAGCCCACATTCTCAGAACGAGGCGCGAGTCGGATGCTCCGCTTCCAACGCGATCCCCGTCGAAGCGCGCAGTTGGTGTCCCAACGAAGCGGTCCGATGCTCTCGCTGCTGGAGCTCGGATTTCGAGCAGACGATCGAATCATCTTGTCTGCCGAGTCGCTAGATGGAAAGAAACTGCTGGTGCACGTTGCAAGAGGAAAAGTGCTCGGATTGGATCGAACCAGCATCACGCTAGAGATTCATCAGGCGATCCCGTCGATCGTGATGAATGGTAAGTCAACTGTGGGCAAAGACTTCACCTGGCGCCTCGACAAGAACTCAATTATGACCGGTCTCAGCCGCGCGAAGGAAAACCTCATTCGGTTATTTATTGGTCCTCCTCCAGAAATCGTCAAGGTTGGCACGAATCCAGACGGCCGTCCAGAGATCAAGGCACTGCTGCCAGCCGAAAGCAGTGACGGCAACCCAAAGTCCAACACTGGAGACACTCGAAGGCGGAATCTGATCGTTCACCTCACTCGCCCGCGCTTCAAGTCGTGCCGCGTGAGTGACTTGGTGATGCAGCGTTGCAAGGCGTTTGAGCGCTCGCACGACTTTGCCGACGTCAACAAGAACGGAAGAATGCTACTGGACGAGTTCCTCCGGCTGAACATCGACCAGCAGCGTGCGGTACAGAAAGTACTGAACTCGCTCGATTACGCGCTAGTGCTCGGCATGCCTGGCACGGGCAAGACGTCTACGATCGCCTTTGCTGTGCGCATCCTGCTCTTCTTAGGGTTTTCAGTTCTGGTGACGAGCTACACACACTCTGCAGTTGACAACCTGCTGCTCAAGCTTCTCGAATACAACCTCCCGATGCTGCGAATCGGCAACCCGAAGCAAGTTCACCCTCAGCTGGTTGACATGACGTTGGAGCGTCAGTCCGTCATCCACGACATCAAGAGTGTACGAGACATGGAGACATTCATGCAAGGCGCGCAGCTCGTCGGGTGCACGTGCTTGAGCGTGAACAGCCACGTTCTCTTCCGCAAGCGCAGGTTCGACTTCTGCATCGTCGACGAAGCCACGCAGACTACACAGCCAGTTGTGATGGGAGCGCTGGGCTGCGCAGACACCTTTGTGCTTGTTGGTGACCACTACCAGCTCCCGCCGCTCGTCGCAAGCTCGCAAGCACGGAAAGAAGGCATGGACGTGAGTCTGTTTCGCCATTTATCCGAAGCCCACCCCGCAGCAGTCCAACAATTGTCGTTTCAGTATCGAATGAACGCTGACATTATGCTGCTGGCGAATCGACTCGTGTATGGTGGCAAGCTCAAGTGCGGTTCGTTCCAGACTGCCTCGAACCACCTACGTGTGGAGTACCCGAGTGACTCGAGGAGTAATCGGCGCGTTCTGCCATGGCCGATGCAGATCCTATCGAACAGCCAAGGCGTGGTGTTCGTGGATACGGATGGTCTGGACGGCACAACGGAAAGTGTCGTCGGAGCAAGCAGTGGAGTGGTCCAACGCGGTCGTCGGCGAATGGAGAATCTGGTGGAAGCGCAGGTGCTAGTCAGTTTGGTCGAGCTCCTCGTCTACGGTGGCGTCATGGCCGACGAAGTCGCGATCATCTCTCCGTTCCGCTCCCAGGTCTCACTGATATCGAACCAACTGGCAGCAGTACCGAACCAAGGTGGATTCAATAGACTGAACCTTGTTGAAGTGAGCACGATCGACAAGTATCAGGGCAAAGACAAAGACGTGGTCTTGGTTTCGTTCGTGCGCAGCAACGAAGAGAACCATGTCGGAGAGCTATTGACGGACTGGCGGCGAATCAACGTCGCGCTGACTCGAGCAAAGCAGAAGCTGGTGCTGATCGGTTCGCTGAGCACGCTTAGTGGCGGAAGTCCGCTGTTCAACGTCCTGGCGCAAGTGATCCAAGAGCGTCGGTGGCAATTCCCTTTGGCAAAGGACGCGCTGACAGTTCTCGAGGGATCAGTGCACGAGGCTCGCAGGAAGTGTCCCGAGGTGAAGAGATCCGAGCCAGAACCAGAGCAAGAATCATCTGCCGACGACGGGTATGCAGAGGTATCGGTACTGCATCCAAGCGACGACAACGACGACATTGAAGGACTAGTTCCCAGTATCTCCCGAGTACCAGCACATTACTCTCGGAGATCTGCAACCGCTGGCCGCCAGCCAAACCAGAGTGGCGGAGGACATCGCCAGCACCACCAGCAAATGGAGCCAATCACGCGTGACATTTATGACGCAATGTGATAGAAGATATTGAATATCGCGTTACAAGGAGAGAGGATCGAAGCTGTCCGTGCGACCAAAAAGCGTGAAGATGGAAGTTCCGAGGAGTGAAAGCCCATGAAGACATGGCGCATAGGTCCTGACGTCCTAAAGCGAGCACGAGAAACGCCTGGATGTTCTCCTTCAATGGACCCACAGGCATTGGGGACAGCGACCGTCGTGTGTGAACTGGTTGCGTGCATGCATGTGCGTTGCAGTGGAGCTAGCTCTCAGGAGCACTTGACAAACGGAAATAGAGTTGTCGCTGTACAATTTTGATGGCTGCTTATCGCTTTCTGTGGATTCCCAGCTGTCAGAGCAATCACCAGTCGAGCTCACTGGTGCGACGAGGCAGCAGGTGGTAAGTGATGGCATCACGTCACCGGAGGGCGATGACGGCCAATCTATCCAGCCAACCAGCTGTAGCTTGTTTCGCTTTGGATTCTCATAGTCAACTCTGGCGCTTAACTGGTCGCCAGCTGCTGTTGCTGACCAGCAGCCAGCCATCTTGGGATCTTTTGAGTCGAGTTGGAATAGATCTGGAGAGAATAAGATCTTCAACATGGCTCACAAGTCGGTGGTGATGGCTGTCGATCCAATGACGCATCGCGTGACGGGCTGGACGTACGACAATGAACACCATCCGATCATTCTCATGCAAAAGCTCACAGCGACACCAAGCAACAAACCAGACGCTTCATGCTCACATTAGACAGAAAAATAAGGAAATATATACAAAAGCTCATACGTAAGAGGACGGGAGGAGTATCACTATCCCTCCCTGGTGAGTGTTAGTATTCGTACATCGAGTGGCTCGCAGACACACTGCTATTGCGGCGGTGCTCCTGCGCGCGCCGTCTTCGCTCGCGGTGCTCCTCGTCGAGGTCGATGTGCGGCACGCTGTACTCGCAGAGCGAGACGTAGGACGAGCCGCGGTCGCGGATTGCGCACGGCGCTGTGCTCAGGAACGTCTGCATCGTCATCGACTCGCGCAGGAACGGCATCTTGAGGATTGCGCGCAGGAGCTCCTGGAAAGCCTCGCACCGGTGCTTGAGATGTGCGTGGTCGTGGCGCCGCCAGAACGACATGAGCCCGGCGTGCGGCAGCGTTGGCAGGTGGAATGCCATCACGGACGACTCGAGCGCGTCCTCGGGCGACATCGACTTCTGGGTCGTGAGCTGGCGCGAGCTGGTATTCTGGCGCAGTAGTGCGCGGGACATGTAGTACTCCTTGCGCGCGTCAAGTACGGCACTCAGGTCGTTGTGCAACACCTTGAAGTCCGTGTAGCTGCGGCGGATCGTGTACGTCTGCAGCTGGCTTTCGTGGTCCACCACGTCGATATGGTACATCACCTTCTTCTCGCGCCCGCCCATGGTGTAGCGCGTCACGACCAAGTCGGTGCATGAGACGCTCGGCGATGAGAGCGTCGAACGTCTGCTGGACAAGCGCTGGCGTCCACCTGCGGACGCAGCGCTTCCCTTGAGTGACAGCGGCGACGTGTTGAGCTGGATGTTGTGGTTGGTCGTCTGGTTGGAAGAAGACTTGGGCTCCGGGTGGTGGTGGTCGTGCACGATGAAGCTCAGCTTCTCGTGCTCACTGTCGAGCGTGCTCGTGGTCGTCGAGTTGGACTGCGGCTCGAACTCGCTCGATGCTTTCTTGTTTGTCAGCAGCTCAGGCGAGTCCAATAAATAACTACTTCTAATACTCCTACCTCGCGCGATGCTGCTATTGCTGTTGTAATACTTGTTCTCGTTCTCGTCGTCACTGTCATCACCGTTGTTGTTACCATAGCCACTGCTGTCGCCGGCGTCGTCGTCGTCATTGTAATTGGTCGGCACCTCGGAGACCGAGCCGAGCAGGTCCATGCTCTCGTCCAGGTACAGCTGGCTGCGTCGCGACCGGAGTCCGCCGACGCTCTTGCGCTCATACTCACTCTCGCCGTAGCCGCCGCCGATGTTGTCGAAGATCGACATAGGGAGCTTCTCGACCGCGGCCTCGAGTTGCATGCCGCGCGACATGGAGCCGGCGGCGTGGACGTAGCGGCTGGAGACCGCGAGCCCGCCGCCTCCGCCGCCGAGTGGCATGTCATCGAAGGCCGAGACGGCCGCGGTCGATCCCCCGTGGTACCCGTAGCTCGAGTTCTTCATGGGGCACGCGCGCCACACACTCGTAAGAGAGAGAGAGAGAAGGGAAGCGGTCGGGTGGGCGGCAGCTGGTTGTTTCTGTAATGACTGACAGCGGCTTCCCTCGCATAGCCCCCTTCCTTGCCTTTTGCCTTCCTTCCGTTCTCTCTTTTTCTTTTTGGCTTGCGCTTGCTTTGCTTTGCTTTGCTTTGGGTATTAATTAACCTGCGGGCCGAAAAATAAGAAAGAAAAAGAAATTCTGGGGGCATACAAACATCAAGAGTGAACACTCCCCAGCAGACCGGAAATAGATTCAGTATGCGGAATAAAAAGTTTCCACTGTGAAATTTGATATACCTGTGGTAATGTGCTTGAGTGAGTGAAGCGTGCCGCGGCGATTTGCATCGAGATACAGCACGAGGAGGGCTCTGGAAGCACTGTGAAAAGCAATATCCGAGTGATACTTTATGGTCTGGACGCTGAATCACTTTTCTTTTCTGGCAAGGGAAGTACCCAAGATGCACACAAAAAACGGCTCTCTATGCTGGAAAATCACCACACATAAACACAAAACAACAACAGAGTCGGTAAGAATGATGGTTGCTGAACCGCTCGCTTTCTGATGGGTACACAGTACAGTCAGCTCGCGAATAAATTACACTTTCAACATGCAGACTTTTCCATTGAAAACGGATTTAAAAGCCTGGCTGATAACAACCCACACAGCCAAAGCATGCCCTGACCAGCGCGGCCTTTGCTTGCATCAGGCATCAATATGTTGATGTCTGATCAGAAATCGCAGCTGCACACAGCGACAGTCACCATCATGCTTGTGCACTACACAATCGGACTGCTCCACAAAGAAAGCGTCCTCGCTTGGCCGACACCTAGAGATTCATTCACCGTCCTTTCCAATCAGCTGTTTGCAATCGCAGATTTGGTGCGAACTTATAAGCGATCTCAAGGTTACCTGCTTGCACATTTATCCGAGAGCTCGCGGTCCTGCACTGGCCTCGGGAGAACGTGGTCAGAATGGCGCGTGAACATGCAGCCATTCTGCTGCGAAACGGCGCCTGCGTATCTTTATGCAACATGC
Source organism: Globisporangium cederbergense (assembly GCA_023334245.1). Lineage (NCBI taxonomy): Eukaryota > Oomycota > Peronosporomycetes > Pythiales > Pythiaceae > Globisporangium > Globisporangium cederbergense. The sequence goes on from JAASGO010000312.1 coordinate 9,930, forward strand.
ATTGGCTGCTGGCAAATGGCAATGCACACTTGACAAAATGGACAGGCAGGCAGCGCAGCGCATGAAGGTCAGCTAAGTGGTCGTTCAGTTCACCAGGTCCGGCTGTCTGTCGTCGCACCAGCTGGTTTGCTTGGACCATGGGACACGAGAGCATAGATCACCACGATGGTGAGAGCGAGCGGATGGCGACGTCAAACGTGAGGCGGAGAACGCGCACAGCCCATGACGTGGCTAGTGAGAAGTGAGAGCGATAGAAGCGCACACCGTGTGATTTATCTAAGCGCGTGTCCGCTGCGCGCTTGCAGCCAATGCTGGGTGCGAGTCGTATTCATTCAAGACGGTCAGCCGCGAGTTCAAGGCGGCGACTGCATTGCTCGATAACCAACTGGATGCTAGCGTGAAATATTCTCGATACACGGACATGCAGAGCGCGAAGTAGAGCGGTGACGTAAGAACGAGCCAAGTAGCTTCACCATAATAGGAGAGACGTGTCTTCACTGGCGCATTGTCTACGTGCATTTTGCCAAATGGACAGGAGAGGGAGAGGAAATGTCCATTTACCAGGAGCCACGCAAATCGCCAGAGCAAAAATGATCGCGAGCTATCTTTGGAAACCGACACAGATCACCACACGAGCTAAAAATAACGAAATGGCTTCACTCGTTCCGGCACGAGGCGTTTGATTTTCATTGGCTGCGCTCAATGCCCTGAGGCCTCCATTCTGCCAGCCATCTAATGCCAAGGCAACTGCAGCTCAGCACCCCTTCGTCACAAACCCAGCACCAACACGCAGTTGTTAAACGCGACGTCGAGTAGCCGCCACCATGAAGCGCAAGGAGCTGACCAAGGACGAGCTCAGGCGCGAGCGCGAGATGCTGCTCGAGCTCAAGAAGTTCCACAAAGAGAACGCGCACCTGGCGGTGCCTGTGGCCACGAACTTCACCAAGAAGCGCATCCGCGTGCCGACGCTGCAGTCCGAAACGAATCCGTTCTGCATGGAGCGGCAGCTCGCCGACGAGTACGCGCTGCTGAATTTGAACAAGGTACTTTGTTATCATGGTCCCTGGTTGGCACTGTTTATGGCATTATGAGCAGCTCATTACTGACTACAATCCCGTGTTGTCTATTAGAACCCTCGATTCTACATCCCGTCGGTCAAGAGCTCACCGCGCGTGGAGGAAAACCCGCACAACCACTCCAGCGTACGCCCATATTTCTTTCTCTTACCCCTATTGGAACCCCTACTTTTGACTTGAACTTCACAAAGGCTAACTTCTTGGATCCACTGCTGTCGATCAAAGTTCATCAACCAGTCGGCGGATCTGATGGCGAGCTCGGGCTTCTCACCTCGCATCCGGGCGGAATTCTCGTCGCGCGCGCCGCCGACTTCCTACAAACCCGACAACTTCGAGGCACCAAAGGTCGTCAGCATCGATGGAAATGACATCCGTCGGTCTTCGAGTGGTGGTACCGGTGGCGACAGCAACCAGAGCCCGAGCTTCGTGCACTCACCACGGTATTTCCCGCCCACGCACCAGCAGTACAGGTAGGTTGTCGCATTGAACCACTGATGGAGAACTGTTGAATACCTACTGACAAGTCTTTGCCTGCTGTTACGAGCAGCACAAAGCTCACAAAGCAAACCGTGACCTTCGGTCATCGTCCTGAGGTACGTCCCAGTCTCGACCTTATGTTACAAGATCTCGGCCACATTGCAAGGTATCCCAGCAGCTTCATACTCACACCAATGTTGTGGTCTACCTGAACGCATACCCAGTCAGCTTCCAGGATGTATGATCCACTGTCCAGCAGTATCGTGCGGCCGAATGCAAAACCCAGTAAACTACCCACTCCATCAACCTCAGTGAAGACGGGGATGAGCGTTATGGCGCTCCAGGAGCTGCTCACACCGTCCAAACAGATCCAAAAGACGAAGAGCTACGGCATGTCCAGTAGCAGCTCGCCACGAAACCCGCCAATTTTGACGCTAAGCGACCGCATGCGCAGCATCGAGCTAGAGTGCGAGCAGGTCGACGCCAAACGGAAAGCACTAGAAGAACTGGTACGCCAGCGGCCCACTTAGCTGGATTGTTTTTGGGTCTGTGGCTCATTTCCATCCTCACCACTCTTCGCAATCTCTGTACTCCCAACATTGCCCATGAACAGGAGAAAGGATACAGCAGCGCGATCTTCAATCCGCCTCGCGAGCGGAAGCCCATCCAGTTCCTTCCACCCACGGACCAGACTACGGGGCAGCTCATCGACAAGTACCGGAAGCTTGCAGTCGGCAAGCTCCCAGCGACTTCGTGAGACAAGTCCAGAAGTTGCAACCCGGAAGGCGTTGGTGGACACTATTTGTCTTTACAAAGTGGACATCTTGGACGAAAATGAACGAGGCCTCACGGCAACCAGGCATCACAGATTGCCAGCACACTCAGGTGAAAGGAAGCATCATCTTGTTAATAATGTAAAGTAAGTGTACAAACACGAAATGAAAGAGGTGAGTCGAAGTGCTCCCTGCCTATCACGCACACGCTACAGGACGGAGGAAGAACCGAACTTCACCTTGATCTTGGATCTGGGAAGAGTTCTCGTCCATTGCTGAGGCTGAGTGTGTGATATCGTGCGCTGCTGTTGTTGTCATCCATGCGAAGTCTCCACCAGCGCAACAAATAAACTATTAAAGTGTGTGTGCGGCTCGTATTCACGCACTAGCTCATGCTGCTCGAGGCCTCGGAGCTCGTGCGCTGTCGTCGGCCTTCGATCAGGCGTTTCTTGAGCTGCTTGCGCTCGATCGACTCGCGCTGGCGGTCGAACACGGGCACGCTGTAGTCCTGCAGCGAGACGTAGGACGAGCCTCGCTGCGAGATGAGGTTGGGCGGCACGCTCAGGAACGACGTGAGCATCGGGCTGCTCTTGGTCGCCGGGTGGCGGATCGCGATGCTCAGGATCTCCTCGAAGCGCTTCTTGCGCTGTTCCACAAGGCGTACGTCGTGACGCTTCAGGTACGACCACACCCCGCCGTTGGGCAGTGCGGGGAACGTGAACGACGCGGACAGCACACTGTTTTCGGCAATCTGCTGGAGCTTCTGGTGATTACGCGCCTGGGTGTGTGGGCTGTCGGGCACGTTGTCTGCAGAGAAGGCGTCGGCGACAAAATCCGCGCTCGCCTGGGCCTGAACGTTCTCCTTGCTCTGGTTCGCAGCGTACTCCGAGATGAGCCGCTGGAGTTCCTGGTGCAATTCCTTGAAGGCGCTATACCGTCTGCGGATCGTGTACGTCGACAGCAGGCCCTCAGGGCCTTTGATGTCCACGTGGTACATCACGACACCCTGGTTGTTGATCGAGTGGTTGTTCACCTCGATGGAGATGTCGTCGTACGGGCTCGTCTGCATCATCGACCGCGGCGTCACGATCGAGTTGGACGCACGGCTCGACTCGCCCTCGTCCAGGTGAAGGAACTGGAACCCGTCGAAGCCGCTGTCGCTCGCCAGGCTGTCGCGAGCACTAAAGTCCACAAAGTTGTTGTTCCCACCTCCACGACGGTTGTTGTTGTTGAACCCGTTGCCGTCGTTAGCCTTCGTCGACGGCTCAAAGGAGACCAGGCTGCTGCGCGTACTCGTGTAGTCCTGCGGACGCACAGGCAACACGAACTCCATGTCCATCTTTTCCGGCACGGCGGACTCACTGAAGCGGCCCCCGAGCGAGCGCCCAGCGACGTCGTTCTTCTTCTTCACACTGGCGGTGATGTTATTGTTGTTGTTGTGGCCCAGCAAGCTTGCAAGGTCCTCATCCGAGAGCTCATCGTCGACGTCATTGTTGTTGCTGTTGTTGTTGTTCTCGTCACTCGACATATCGACGTCGTTGTCCGTGGCAAATGCAGTCGTAGGAGTGTACGCGTCCTTCTTCATGCACAAACTGCCGCGGCTGCTGCTACTGCTACTAGCCGTGGCGTTGCTGCTCGTGTCATTTACAACCTGCTGCTCCTTGCGGGAGAGCGGGGCTGATGTCACCAACGGCGTCTGGTTGCTCTTAACGCTACAGTTTTCGTCGTTCGCATCGGGAAAGAGCTGACTGGCGACGGTCTCCACGGGGCCAACGCTGCTCACGCTCTTATTCACCACACTCTTCTTGCCTCTGCCGCTCATTGAGGCGCTCTTCGGGGCGCTCATTGAGGTGCTCTTGTTGGACATCGGCTTATTCGCTGCCACTGCCGACGACGAGGACATGTACTCGCGCGGCGGCGGCAGCACGTCGATCTTCTCGGTCATGCGCGCTCCAGGGTGGGACAGCACCACTGACATGCTCACTAATACTGCTGCTGGTGATCTCTGCCTTGCTGCTGTTGGTGATCTCTGCTGTTGTCGCGGACTGGGGCGAAAAATCTAATGGGCTGTCGTCGTGGCTGGCAAGAAGCAAGACGCCACACACAAAAAGAATGAGCCATGGCGCCCGGCCAATGGCCGAGAAAGGAAGCAGCCAAAGCCCTAAGCGTCGCCTCCTTGTTGCTGGCGGGCGCGGCTGCTGGCGGGCGGGCAGCAGCTACTAATGAATGTTACACACAAGTTTCCCATAGTGGAGCCGAGTGTTAACGGGATTTTCGATACAAATGGCGATCGCAGCCAATTTTTCAACCCCCCTCCCTGTTTCTTTTCTTTCACGCTCTCTGCTGCTGGTTTTGATTTTCTCAACAAATTTGCATTCTTCCATACAATTTGAAAGTCAAAAGTGAAATCTGGCGGCGAAAAGGGGAAGCAACGGAAAAGTGCGGCAGAGACGATTGCTGCGCGAGTGTATGTCAGTGCAGTTTGCACTGGAAGGTTGAAGAACGCCATGCGGAAATGCGGGATTGCGGGTACCGTTCGACATATGACTTGCAAACTGCATGTAAGAATCCAATTGCGCGGAAACGGCGAGCGAGTCAGAACAAACACGGCAACCTGCAGCGCATGTATGTTGCCCACCAAGCGGTGCGACACCTCTCGTGCGGGTGCGGGTGTCGAGACGCGTGTACATGTATGCGGGGGCGTGCGTGAACATCCATCAACTTACCCATCCAGGTGCGCTTTGCTCCCTCTTACGGTGGCTCACATGGCGGCGACAACGGCGCTCTTCTCATGGGCGTGGTGACGTTAAACGCACGTCGAATGCGGCGTCGTGTGCATCAGCCGGTGGCATGTATGGCTTCATATCTCTATGTGTGCATGCTTCCGACATGTGTATTGATGGCTTCATGTATGCGTCTGTCTATTCTTCCGCCGATTTGTATTGATGGCTTCATATTTCTCTATTCTATTGATTGACGGAATGCAGATGGACTGCGGATGCTGGTGTTGCGGTCACGGTGCTCGTTTATATGCTGTTGCCGTCGCAGACTCTCGTCATGATCGCACGCCGCGATGGCACTGCTATTAATACACCAGTCATCCGGAGCCCAAGCGCGATGCGAAAGAAACTGCTCTCTCTCTCTCTCTTTGCGCATGATAGCAGCCGAAATAGACTTCCCATCTTCTGTAGCCGAGTACAAGGGTCGTCACCCCACCAGAGAAGCTTAAAGCAGGGTGAACCAATTGATCTATTGGCCGACTACGCAGTGCGAGCGATAGAGAGAGAGGCGCGATGGGCGGCGGCGTGTCCAAGACCGAGTACGAGCGCATCCGCAAGGAGCTCATTATGAAGGAGCAGGTCATCCTCGCACTACAGGAGAAGCTGGAGCAGGAGTCCTTCGCGTCCGTCATGCCTAGTACATCATTCGCTGCTATTTCTTCGTCACCGCAACGCGCGCAGCGGATCTCATTTGCGGGATCCATGCACTCAGGCACCGGTGGTGCTACCAGCTTCAACAATCCAGCCATGCATGCTGCGAAGAGCACGGTCGCGTTCGTGCAACCGGTCATGGGCGAGGCCAACGAAGCGAGCACTGGCGAGAGACACTCGAGTCGCACGAATGTAAAGCGCCGCGTGGAAGTGAGCGCGGAGGTCATGTCGAAGAAGACGATCCTGTCGGAGCGAGAGCGAATCGTGTTCCCGAAGAACGACGCGTCGCGCGAGATGCTGCTCAAGGTGCTACAGTCGAATGTGCTCTTCACGGGGCTCACGCGCGCCGAGATCGCCGACTGCCTTGACTCGTTCTTCCCGATGGTTTCGTCACCAGGGGATATTGTGATCAAGCAGGGCGACCAAGGTGATCATTTCTACACAGTCGAGAGCGGACAACTGGAGATCCTCGTCTCCATCGCAGGCTCGCCGACGCCGATCCGCTACGGGTTCATGAACGCGGGCATTGGCTTTGGCGAGCTCGCGCTGCTGTGTAACATGCCACGCGCGGCCACGATCCGCGCTGTGACCGACGTGGAGCTCTGGGCGCTCGAGCGCAACACTTTCCGCGAGATCATCGCGTCGCACAAGCTTATCCGACTGAACAAGGCGTTGCAGATTCTGCAGAACGTGCCGATCATGAGCAAGCTGACCCATGGTGAGCTCCAGCAGGTGGCATCCGCGATGGAGTGGGAAGAGTACGAGGCAAACCGCACGATCATCCGGCAGGGAGAGGTGGGAGAGCACTTTTACATCATCACGACGGGCGAGATCGTCGTCACGCTCAAGGAACCGGACACTGGCGTCGAGAAGGAGATCCGTACGATGCGCGCCGGCGACCATTTCGGCGAGATGGCGCTTTTCAAAGACGAGACTCGCTCCGCCACCTGCACTGCGGTGACACATGTCCAGTGCTTGACCCTGGGACGCGAACATTTCATCCTGATGCTCGGCACGATTCAGGAACTGATGGACCGCGAGCCGCCCGAAGTGGTTCGAAAAATCATATCCAACGAGAGTTTGTATCGTAAAGCGTCCATCGAGCAGCTGGATGGGAACCATCAGGCGTACAAGTACTACATGGCCATCAAGAAAGAAGAGCTCGAGATACTGCAGACGCTCGGACGCGGCGCATTCGGTCGCGTGAAGCTCGTACGCCATGCTGGTTCGAACTCGGCGTATGCTCTGAAGTGTCTCGTCAAGTCGCGTATCGTGGAAAACAACCTGAAGGAGCACGTACTGAACGAGAAGCGCGTGATGCTCGCTCTGGACCACCCGTTCATCTTGAAGCTCTACAGCACCTACAAGGACAAGAAGTACCTCTACTTCCTCGTCGAGCTCGCGCTGGGCGGTGAGCTGTTCACGTACTTGCGCCGTAAAGACCGCTTCGACGACCAGCTCGCTCGGTTCTACATCGCGAGCGTTGTGCTCGTCTTCCAGCACATGCACAGCAAGAGCATCGCGTATCGAGACCTGAAGCCGGAAAACATCTTGCTCGACAACGAAGGATTCATGAAGCTCGCAGACTTTGGACTCGCCAAGCTCGTGACCGACCGAACATGGACGCTGTGTGGCACGCCTGACTACCTCGCGCCAGAGATCATCTTGAACAAAGGACACGACAAGGCGGTGGACTACTGGGCTCTCGGGATCCTCATCTACGAGCTTATTGCTGGCTCCGCGCCGTTTTTCGCGCAGGACCCCATGCAAGTGTACGCGTTGATCATCCAAGGCAACGTCAAGTTTCCAGTACACTTCAGGTGCGTTCACATGTTTAATGGCCTACCTCTACACTGTAGTTTCGCTGTCTGACGCTTCTGTCCTTTCATGGATGATGTTCACAGTCGAGCTTGTACAGATCTGATCCAGAAGCTACTTTGTCAGAACCCGGCACGACGGCTGGGCAACATGAAGCACGGGATCAAGGATATCATCAACCACAAATGGTTTGCCGGTTTCCCCTGGGATGGTTTGATCACGAAGACGATTAAGCCGCCGATCATCCCGCAAATCCGCGACGCCTTCGACACGTCCAACTTTGACGATTTCCGACACGAGGAAGAAGACGCAGGGCTCGAGTGCGACTGGGATCCCGATTTTTAACACACGAAGATATTAACATGGAAGACCCTTTGTAGACAGACAACCGCTATTTGAGGGATGAGACGCTCGCATCAAGCAGCCAGCCAGCAACGGCTCTGTTCAGTCGTGAAGAGTCGTTAGCGAGCCAAAACGACATAGCCACAAGCCCACAGCGTTCATTACGCCGCTACACGCTCTTGCTACTAACGCTACGAGTTTGTGAAAGCAGGAGACAGAGAACAAGAAGACAGGCAGTATGGGAGGCGGGGCGTCGAGCCAGGCATGCTTTGAGCAGATGCTCGCGTGCACGATGATCTTGGGTGAAGCGATGGTTCAGGGCCTCGATCCACGCTTTGTCAAGTTCCCAGGTACGTTTCCATGTTCTACATGCCATTTACTACTTTGTCATGCTTGTGATTGACCACTCTTGCTGTGGCCTGCCCCACCAGACATGTATCGCCTGTACGATTTCCACATCGGCCCGAAGAAAGTGCAGCCCAAGCCGTTCCAAGGTGGCAACATGGTGCTCTTCGTCCACTCACCTGACGACGACGGCAAGTTTCAGCAGATCGAGTTGGGTGGCGGCGGCAATGTCAAGGTGATCAAGGCCCAGAGTGATGACGACGCCCAGGACGAAGACGAGCTGGCTGTCGCGAAAGCAGAGTCCGACCCAAACCTGCTCGTCGTGTACGTTGGCAACGACAAGGTCGTCCTGGACAAAGCCACGCTCAACCAGCCAAATTTTGACAACTGGACGCCGCTTCACTCGTGCTGCCACACCATCAACGCCCAAGAAGCTGGGATTTCGATTCTTACGGAGCTCGTCGCTCAGAAAGCCGACCTAAACTTCGCGACGAAGCGTGGCCCGGGCTCCTTCTCGTGCGGCTGGACGCCGCTGCACATCGCGTGTGCCTACGGTCTGGAAGCTCTGACGATCAAATTGATCCGCGCCGGCGCCAATGTGAACGTGAAAAACTCGGTGAAGTGGACACCTTTGTACGAGGTGTGCCACCGAGGCTACGCAACAGCTGCTCGGGAGCTGCTCAAGGCTGGCGCAAGTCACGACGTCATCTGTCCCGAGTTTGCACTCTGTCCGTTCCCAGGTCAGCACCCGCTCGCTGAAGCTGCTCGCCAGGGCCACTCAGAAACCGTGAAAGTGCTTCTGGAGTGGGGCGTCGACAAGAATGCGACGAACAAACTTGGGTGGACTGCTCTCCATGAAGCTGCGTACCACAGCCGCCTCTCGATCGTCAAGATGCTCGTGGTCTACGGCGCCGACGTATTTGCGAAGACTGAAAAAGGATCGCTTGCCAAGGATCTTACAGTCCACAGCGAGATCCGCGCGATGCTCGATGATCTCTACCAGCACGGACCTCCTACAACGTCTCCAAAGAAAGAGAAGCTGATCGCAAGTGGTGATGATGACGCAACAGGTACAACCGAAGGCTCGTCTTCCACAAAGCGGAACAGCCCAACAAAGTCTGCTGCAGCTCGTGCCAGTGCCCCACTGTCCCGCAAGGAAGAGTACGCGCTCCTGGGTGATTTGCCGAGTCTGGACAACTCCGGAATGCCCATCATTTCGATCCAAGACGTTGATGCTCAGAAAGGAGACGACGACGCCAAGGAAGCGGACGAAGTTGATGAACTGGAGGCGAAGCAGGCGGGTTCAGCATCAGCAAAGTCCAAGTCAAAGAAGAAACACCACAAGAAACGCGGCGACCACAACCACGAGGCACCACCCCCGGAATTCAAGTGTGCTGTGTCGCTCAAACTGCTCAAGGACCCACTGCGCAGTCCGTACGGCCAGGTCTTTGAGCGCCAGGTGATCGAGGCTTGGTTCCGCGATTTCGGTAACCGGTGCCCTCTGACTGGTGAGCCGCTCACTTTGCATCAGCTCGTGAGTGATGAGAAGCTCAAGGCGCAAATCCGAGAGTGGAAGCATGGACCACGAGTTGCTGAGGACAATGCTGGTGCCGCAGAGTCTTCAGAGACCGGAGTTGAGAGCAAAGTGGTCGAAGAGAAGCCAAGCAGCACAGCGGAACCGTTGGAGGCGAGTGCAGACACGGACCCCTACGACTTTTAGTGGGACTGAGCTATTCGAGCTTCATGAATCTACAAACCCTCCATGAGATCTTAGCAAGCACATGACAAACAACAACACAAGGATGGCACTCGTGATGGGTGGTAGGGACGTCCGAGCAGGTCGTCATGTTGTCATTTATTTGCATGGCTTCAGTCATGCTCGCAAGCAACCAAACGACCACCGTTTTCGAGTCAGCAAGATGTGAACCCATTTGTACACATGAAAGCTCATGAACAAACTCGAACGCACAAGCAAGCGAGCAAGCGAGCGACATCGTTCTCGAAAACCCCATACAAGTCGTTTCTTCTGGAAATTTTGGTCTTCGAGGGTGCGAGAAGAGACCATGAGCACCACGCATAGCTGTAGTTTTTTGGTCCTCTATCACGGACGCCATGGGCTGCGGACCAGACAGACAGGCAACCTTGACGCAGGCGGCTCTGATGCTGAAGCAAAAAGCTCACGCTTGTGCGTTACAGTATATCTGAACGCATGCCATCGTCTTGTGTTTGACCTGAGCTGGACTCTATGTCTTTATCCACCTCATAATGGTTGATACTCTCCATATTAGTCTTACACATTTTTTGCATCATGATGATACCTATTTAAAATAAATATACATCTGAATATTCTATAATCGCATTATCAAAGGTATTTCGGCGTCGTGAAAAGCAAACAGGATGCAAAACAGAGAGGGAGGGGCCACAACGAAAGTCTGTCGCGCCATCGTAAAAGCTTTCCTCTCCTCCCACCTGCGTGCGCACTTCCGCATTCCCCCGCGCGCGCCCCAGCACAGGTACCTACGCCCACTATGGAGGGTATCCGCGTGTTCATCCCCGACGAGAAGCTTGTATGGGTGCCCGCGACCGTGCTCTCGGTGGACGCGGCCGGCAAGCGCTTCCGCGTGCGCGTTGAGCGCATCGACGGCAATAGCAACTCGGATGCACGCAGCGGCCGCCGTGATGACGACTACGAGGACGAGCCCATTGAGCGCGACATCGACCTGAACGACGACGGCATGCCTGACACGCTGCCGCTGCAAAACGCGGACCCGGCGGCAGACTTCGGTGGCCGCCGCTCGCGCAGCATCCAGCACGACGCGATCACGCCTGGCTTGCTCGCCGCGGCGTCGGCCGGTGCGGACGATATGTGCCAGCTCAGCCATCTCCACGAACCAGCGATTGTGTACAATGTGCGCGCGCGCTTCTTTGCGCAGGCACCGTACACGTACACGGGCAAGATCGTGGTCGCTGTGAACCCGTACCGGTGGATCAAGGCTTTGTACTCCGAGGCGCTGCGCGATCTGTACACGCAGCACGCGTGGGACGAACTCCCGCCACACGTGTACGCGACGAGCGCGGAGGCGTTCCACAACATGAAGAACCACAAGACGCCGCAGAGCATCCTCGTGAGCGGCGAGTCGGGCGCTGGCAAGACCGAGACCGTGAAGATCATGATGGAGCACCTCGCGAGCATCTCGATCCAGAACGCGAAGAAGGCGCAGCTGGATGGCGGCGGCGCGGCATTGGCTACGGGCCACGTAAGCATCGTGCAAAAGGTGCTCAAGAGCAACCCTTTGCTCGAGGCATTCGGTAACGCGAAGACGATCCGCAACGACAACTCGTCGCGCTTTGGCAAGTTCACGCAGCTGCAGTTCAACACCGACTACTGCCTTGTTGGCGCCGAGTGCCGCCACTACCTGCTGGAGAAGTCTCGTGTGATCGCACAGGCCGCCGGTGAGCGCAACTACCATGTCTTCTACCAGCTCGTGAGCGCGAAAGAAGAGAGCTACGGGTTCTCAGAAGCCTCATCAGCGGAAGAGTTCCGATATTTGCAGGACGAACCGCTCTCGCTGGACGGCCAGTCGGACTTGGAGCGCTACCAGGTGACCCGTGATGCTTTAACGACGATTGGGCTCAGTGACAACGAGCAGGACGAGCTCTTCCACGCACTCTGCGGCATCCTGCGTCTCGGTCAGCTCGACTTTGTCCCGCTCGAGTCGAACAAAAATGACGCGAGCCAGCCGATGGCATCGCTGAGTGGTGTTGACAAGGACACGGCGCAGCAGGAGAAGATCGTGAACCAGAAGCGCGAGATTGAGAAATGCGCCAAGCTCCTCGGCGTCGAAGTGGCGACGCTCTCGCAGCAACTATGCAGTCGGTCCGTGAAGGCGCGCCAGGAGGTGTACTGCGTGCCACTGTCTACGCTTCAGGCGAGCAACAACCGCCACGCGCTCGCCAAGGAACTATATGCGCGCGTGTTCGCGTACCTCGTGCGCCGCGTGAACTACAGTATCTCGGACACACCCTTTGGCTCGGTGAGCGCACCGTCGTATCTCCACATCGATCTGCTCGACATCTTCGGCTTCGAGTCGTTCCAGCGCAACAGCTTTGAACAGTTCTGCATCAACTTTGCGAACGAGAAGCTGCAGCAAAAGTTCACGCAGGACGTGTTCAAGACCGTGCAGGAGGAGTACCAGCAGGAGGCCATCGCGTGGGAGTTCATCACGTACCGCGACAACCAGGACATGCTCGACCTGCTCGAGAACTCGATGGGGCTCATGGCGCTGCTGAATGAAGAATGTGTGCGCCCCAAGGGCAGTGACCTGTCGTTCGCCTCCAAGATCGTGTCGCTCCACGAATCGAACCCGCGTTTGGAGAAGGCGCGCCTGAGCAACACGCAGTTTGTGCTGCACCACTACGCCGGTGCTGTAACGTACGACGCTGATGGCTTCGTGGAAAAGAACAAGGACTCGCTGCAGAGCGACCTACTAGAGCTGCTCGCAACGAGCTCCAATGGTCTCATTGCACTCATGTTTGGCGCCCGAGCGAGTACTGCGTTCCTAACAGATGCAGACCTCGCGGCGGCGCATGCGGCGTCCATGATGGGCGATGACGGCAGCGGGCGCCGGAGTACTCTGGGACGAAAGACGTCGAGCTTCATGCAGGAGACCGTAAGCTACAAGTTCAAGGCCCAGCTGGCGCTGCTCATGAGTGACATCTCGAGCACGGAGGTGCACTACGTGCGCTGTATCAAGCCAAACTCGAGCAAGAGCCCGCACCTGTACGAGATCGACGCCGTGGTGAACCAACTACGCTGTGCTGGTGTCGTCGAGGCGATTCGTATCACGCGCGCCGCGTTCCCGAACAAGATGAGCCACGAGAAGTTCCTGCGCCGCTTCGTGTTCATGAGGAACGTCGGCGAGGGTGAGGACGCCGTGGCGTTCCCGTCTACGACAGTCTCTGAGGCCTGCGAAGAGCTTGCGAAGGAGCTGCTCGCAAACGGCTTCAAGCGCAGCGAGGAAGAAGGTGGGACATCGACGACTCCGGATTTCATCGTCGGTCGAACGATGATTTACTTTGGCAAGAACGTGCTCGAATACCTGGAGCAGACGCGCACAATCTTTGTCCACGACCGCGCGATTCTCATTCAGCGTGCGGCTCGACGCTGGATTGCGAGGAAGAAGATGAACAAGGTGCGCATCATGATCACGAAGCTGCAGGCGATCCAGCGCCGTCGTGCGCTTCGTAAAACCTTTTTGGTATCACGAACTCGCTGCATCCTCATCCAGAGCGTGTGGCGAGGCGTGCGGTCCCGCCAGCGAGCGTACCTGATGACGAAGGAGAAGATGGCGATCAAGATCCAGTCTTTCTACCGCAAGAGCCGCGAGCGCAAGCGCTTTGCTCGCTTCCGCGCGGCCGTGGTCAAGATGCAGTCGCAGGCCAAGATGAAGAAGCAGGTGGGGAAGTACCAGAATCTGCTCTCGGAACGGAAAGAGCAGGCGATCATGCTAAATGAGGTGGATCTGCTGAAGCGCCGCCTTGAGGAGGAGAAGCACGCGCGCATTGAGATCGAGGCGCAGAACACGTCGCTACAGCAGGAGCTCTTCGAAGTGCGTCAGTCCACGGCACACAGCTTCCCTGACAACGACCTGCTGCCGCCGTACGGCGAGAACAGCATTAGCAATGCACACTACCGACCAACTCGCAAGAGCGAACAGCGCGACACGTTCAATGGGCTGGACGACGCCAAGCTGCTGGATGACTCGGAGCGCATGATCGACTACCTACGCAACGAAGTGACGAAAGGCAGGGACCTGATCCAGGCGCTGAGCCACGAGAACGAGAACCTCAAGGCCGAGAACAAGAAGGTCAAGGATGCGTACACAGCGGCGGGCGCGTCCTTCGCGGCCCTCAACCAGCACAATAAGCAGCAGTCCAAGGCGAACCTGCGCCTCATGAGCACGCACGCAGCGCTCATCAAGTCCCAGGAGGAGAAGATGAAGAAGTACCAGAAGCAGGTCACGGATTTGAAAGAGGACCTCAAGATGCAGCGCAACGTGTACTCGGCTGAGCTCATGGCGCGTGTGCAGCAGCAGGACGTGTTGCTCGAGATGATCAGCGTCGTCGAGTCCTACGGCGTGCCGGAGGAACTGCTCGAGCGCATGCGCGCCATGGCGCTCGATTCTAAGCCGCCGTACACCAATGCGAACAACGGCCATCACGCGATGCATCCGGTCATGAACCGCTCCACGTAAGTTTCTAGGCTCAATGGTGTACACTCGAATGTAGTAATGCCTACTAACTCTCTCATGTTGCTTGCTTATCGTGCTAACAGGAGCATCGAGCGCAGCAACCGAATGAACCGGTCCGACACGATTGGCTCGACGGGTCCAGTGCCCGTGTCGGTGGGCAACCCGAGCAGCAGCAATGGGTCCACGCGCATGGAGCGCCGGTCGACGATCGACTCGATCATGAACAACCCGGTGCGGCCGCAGTACAACGCAGGAGGGGGCAACGACCAGCAGCAGTTCCTCGAGTCCTCGGGTCACGACGACGACCGCGTGAGCTACCTGCAGAGCGGGCGCCAGAGCATGTACTACGACGAGGCCAGCAACCACCGCAAGTCGCGCATCGGCGGCATGTTCAAGAAGATGTTCAAGAAGGACGAGCAGTAGCACTAGAGTGGATGTGATGAGGATATAAAGGTGGCAGCGAGAGAGGAGAGAGCAAACGCCTGTGGAAAACTAAAGCGAGGTAAAGAATGGGTGGTCTGTGTGAAAGAAAGATTGGGAGTGAAACTGTGTCTGATGATCAATCCGAGGTTCTTCCCAGGGTTGCCGTCAACTGAGGCCCCCGCAAAACTGTCCACTGCGTAATGGTCCGTCCGCCCTGGAGAAAATTTCTCTGACAAGGTAGCTTAATGTCCACCTGCATCCTCCCCCAACCGGCTCAACAATTTCTATTGTCTCCCTGCGGTAAACAAATCTACTCAGCGGCTGTCCTCCGCGTTTTCCTGTCAGCCCATGCCCGTCTCCTTGAGCACGAGCTCTTTGGACGTCGCAATATACGCCTTGGAGAACTCCTTGGACCTACTCGCCGGCGGGCGAATCGAGATGCGGTTGCCGTGCTTGGCCTCAGACTCAGCCGTTGCGAGGTCGTGCAGCAACTTGGCGATGCTCAACGTCTGCTCGGCCGTCTCGAGCAGCTCCGACTCGGCCGCCGCGGGCTTCATCGGCGCGACCAGGTTGACGAACTTGCCACCGTTGAGCACGCCGCCGTTTTTCGTAAATTGCTCAGCGAACGGGTTCGTCCCGGCGCCCACGAGCGGATCGATCGGGTCCTGGACGTAGTTATTGGTGGTCACATTCGTGAAGAAGCTCATGCCGTCGCTGGCGCTCGTGTTGACGACGTGCAGCGAGTACAGCAGCTTGTTAAAGCGGAACGGTGCCGTGCACATGTAGTCAAAGAGCGTGTTCTGCGGTACAACGATCGCCGGTGACGTGATGGAGAGCGACTGCCAAAGGCGCACACAAGAGCACCGAGGTCAGTCATAATATACGAGGAAGGCAATGTTAATCAAGCTCTATACCTGGGGTGGGGGCTGGAGCTCCTGGAGAATGAGGCGCACGAGCTCGTTCGCATACTTTGGAATGAGCTGCCGGTGGTGCGCCTTGCCCATGAACGTGAGCACGCCGCTCCGGGCGACCGAGAATGTAAGCATCTCATGCACGAACCTCACGATATCCTTCGGTCCAAAGAACTCCTTCTCGTTGATACCCACAGCCTCGCTCACGGACACGAAGAATTCAGGCGAGAGGTACACTTGCGGCTCGCGCTGCTGGGAGAACGGATCCGGTGAGGTGAGCTCCAGGATCGCAGCCAATGGGACTCGTGAAGACGTGCGTGCGCGGGACATGAGCGGGGACTCCGGGCCGCCACAGTCACTCATTACTGTCCGTCCCAGTGAGAACGGACTGCCATGGCTCGTTGTCGGGCGTGGTGGTGAGCCTGGTGCCTGTGAGTGGTGATGGGACGAGCTGCCCACACTGATCCCATAGAGCATACGATTGTTGGTCGCAGTCCTTAAAGGCGACCGCGGCGGCTCGTTCATACTGCACTGGTGCGCAGCGCAGACCTCGGTGGTCATCGTCGTCGTTGTCTCTACGAGTTCAGCGACGGCTTTGCCCACGAGTCGGCGCTTGTGCGCGTGGATCTGGTTCTTGCCCGTGCTCAGGTGCTTCTTCATGCGCGCGCACGTGCTGTCGAGCAGCGCGTTCGAGGTCTTGAGGTTCTCGCACAGGTCCTGGATGTCGGCCTTGATGCGGCCGCGCTCCTCGAGGCTATCGGCGCCGATGATGTTCACTTGCTTGTCGACGAGGATCGCAAAGCCGTGGATCGCGTCGCGAAGTCGCTTGACCGACTTCTCTACCACGAGCAGCTCGTCCTTCGTGAACTCGACGAGCTGCAGGGCTTCTAAAAGGATCGTGTTCACGCGCCGGTCCTGCACGGGCGCGAACTTCTTCATGAGCGGCGACCGGGGCGATGAGTTCAAAGCGGTGACAGCGCGAGGGTTGAGTGACTGACCGCCGTAGTAATCATGGATCGCTGGGCGTGATGACGACGGCGGTATGTTGGTGAAGTGCACCTGCTTGTTAGACGGCGTGGGATTGTCTGAACACTGCTGGTCATCATCGTCGTGGTACTCCAACTGCTGAGCTTCGTCCGCCTCGTCTTGAAAATCATTATTTCGTGGACTCACCATCTTCAAAGCTTGTGAAGAGATCAAGGCGACCTAGCAACGACTTGGACGCTGCGTCGGGCTCATCCAGCGTCAGTCAATCCGAGCTTGAGTTAATGGGGGCTCGTGCGTGAGGGATAAACGAAACCTGAGGAAGAGCTGCGAGATCAAGCGAATGAATGGAGCGCCATCCGCAGAGCTCGTGAGGCTATTTCCTGCTCCCAGGTACCTCATGCCTGTCAAAAATAGCGAGATGAGGATGCGAGAGAGAGACTGAGGATTTGAATATGAGCATGTGGTTGGTCACCTTTGGCCTGCCTGTATTACATGTGACGTCCTCCACCTCTGCTCTGCTGCTAGTGAGGGTGTGTCAGTCTAGATATCGAGGTCGTCGTCGAGGTCATCGTCGTCCCAATCCGGGTCATCATCGTCGATGAAGAACAGGTTGCTGTTGCCATTCGCCACTGGATTGACATTCCCAGACTGTACTGAAGATGACGACGGCGGTTGGCCCTGGTGCATGTACGGAAGCTGCACGCGGCTCTTGGCGAGCTGCTCTTCGACCGAGATCGACAGGTTGAAGCTCACTTCCTCTTGGCGCACGGGCAGCGCTGCCTGGTGATGATGAGTAGGCTGACTCGAAGCACTGGATGATGGAGTATTTAAGCTTATAGTAGACTGGTGCTCATTGGCCTGGGTTGACTCGCTGGAAGCCTTGACGACGATTTTCTCGGTGCTCTCTTGCTTCTTCTTCTCGGCCTGGGCCGCCGTGAAGAACCGCATGCAGTCGCCGTCGATCTGGAAGTAGTCCACACTTTCACTACTCCGACCATTCTACATCGGCAAATCAAGGCAAAGCCAACACACACAATTAGAAACTTCAATAGGCATGTGTATGGGATAGTTCCAATATATGCGCACTTTTTTCTGCCGCAACAGTAAGACGAAGCCGTGCATGTCCTTGGGCACCTCGCGCCGGCGCTCCTTGGCAAGGATCGGGTACGCGCTCAGCGACGCCGGCGTCTCCACAAGCGCGACAGCCGTCGACTCACTCGTGAGCAGCTGGCGCGTGGCCGCTGGTTGCGTACTCGCGTTAAAGCGCACGATCACCGAACCAACCCGCGGATCCTGGCGCAGCTCACGGAGAAAGAGCAGCACTTTCTGCACCGGAGACTGCTCGAGGAGCACATTGAGCGAGTCGAGCACCACGACCACGGCTCGCGCCGAAGTTGCTGGCGACGATGAGGCCAACGACTCGCCATCGGTTTCTTCGTTTGGCTGGAGACGGTTGCAAGAAGTGCAGGTCTTGACGTTCGCTCTGATGTCGTCTTGAAGGCGTGTGAGGAGCTGGTCGTTGTCTGAAGACTCTGGCTGCAGCAGGCTTGCGTAGTAGAGCGATGCGCCACTGGAGTAGTCTACGTGGATGAGCTTCTTTGATGGCTGGATAGTGCTCACAAGTGATGCCGAGTGCTGTGAGTTCATCGTAATAGAGATGGTGAGCTGATGGGCAAATGGATTAACGGCCGTTGGAGAATCAGTGCAACGTGGAGAAGCGAAGCAGTACTCACCAGCGTGAACAGCAGCACATCGCTGGTCTTTCGCGATTGCAGGGTCTGGGTGACAACAACGCAAATGGCACACATAACGCAAACCCAGTACACACATGCGTGTCATCAGCACTTCAGATGGATTGATTGCAAATTGCGCAACGCTAGCTACCATGTTGACGATGGATGCGAGCACTGCGCGCGAGGCGCCGTGTGCCTGCTGATTCTCCTGCACCACCACGAGCTCGCAGCGCGCGCTCTGCGACCATGCGGACACCCCACTGCTGCTGTTGTCAGAGGGGCTCTGAGGCGCGAGCGCGTCGGACGTGACGCATTTCTGCGTGAAGTACTCGTCCATTTTGGCGCCGCCAGCAATTGCCTTCGGATTTGCTGCAGTCGAGTCTGAAATCAACTTTATCAAAAAGATTCACATATTAATCTTTGGATACCGCTCGGTTATGACACTATTTTCAACTACCAATAAAAATGTCATAACCATCCGGCATGCTATTGTGTTCCTATACAATAAAAGAGAGTTTAACATTCCATAAAACATAGTGGGACCAAGTGTTTTGTTGATGTCGCCCACCCTGTCCACCTCCGATTCGTCACGACGACCAACAGCTCGAGCCACGAAGCAAATACATGCATGCACGTGTTCTCTCGGACGCATATTCGCGATCTCTATGGCTTTGAATCTTTACCGCACCCTGAGCACTTCCAATTGCCTTTCAAGATCAATCGAATCGTGTTGCTGCGAAATGCGATCAAAAACCAAATTCATTCATTCTGTCGCCGAAAATTGGGGCTGAATCTCGGCCACGCACTCGCTCCCCGACGAGAAGAAGCTCATTCATGCGGGAGAAGCAAGCCAGCGACATAGAGCTCCGCTGCTTTCTTCTCGGAGCGTCCCGTCTGTCTTTTCGGTTTCCCAAACTCCAAACTCCTTGCTACAACTCGTCGAACGGTGGTGAGTGCCTCCCGCTTGGCATCAACTCGATGCTCGGCAAGGACGTGACGCTCGTGACGGCGCTCAAGGAGACCGCCAAGGACCGCAAGCTTCTCTACGAGTCGTACATTGCGCCAGCCAACAGCCTCGCTCTCACTGGCAACAGCTCGGCGGTCCAATGACACCCGACAGGACGCTGAACGCGAGCAAGAAGGCGCTCGACGGCATGATCCGCAAGTGGCGCCAGGCGCTGCACAAGTACGGCCCACCCGAGCTGTAGGACGTGAGCGAGGAGCAGCAAGGCGGACAAGACGCAGCGATACTTCTACCAGCTCGTGAAGGACGGTATCTTCGGGTACTCGTCCGCGAACCTGATGTCTGCGTGAGCTTTTGATCTTGAGGTCTTGACGAAGGTCCGTCCGTTGTTCATCCTTGTGTGTGGGCAACAGCCTGGGCAGCAGCTCGCATGTGGACTGCTGCAACTGCATGCGA